>VDFB02000011.1:6404666-6464109 GCA_007258455.2 Sequoia sempervirens
ATTCAAACAAACACATTTTCAAGACTTGCATAAGAAGCTTTGTTGAGAGTTTGTTACAAAAAGGAGTATTCCCTTTTTCAAATGAGTGAAGAAATATAATATTCTCAAAGAATATTCTCATGGGCGAGGAAAATTAGATATTTAGTTGATTAAAACCAAATTTAATTGTGCAAAGGAGAAGGAATATTCCATGAGAATATTCCTTTTTGGAGGAATGTACAAATGAGGAATATTTTCAAGGAATATTCCCTTGCAAGTGGGAGGATTAGATTTAATTAGTAATTTGATAGTTAAATAAAGCTTCAATTATGCAAATTAGGGGAATTAGGATATTCATTAAATAATTAATTTATTTAATGAAAAGGGGAAGTGATATGATATTTAATTAAATAACTTATGGTTATTTAATTAAATAAGAGGACTTAGGGATTAAATTAGATAATTTGATTTATGCAATTTAACAAGATGAAATTTTAGCATGAAAGGGGGTGAATTAACCAGATTAGGTCAATTAGATTAATAGATGAAAATGACATAATTAATTGAATAGATAGGAAAATTTAATCAATTAAGTGAAAAAGGATGGGTTTTAGGATGAAATGGTGTTAGTATATCAGATTTGAGTGCATGATATCATTCAGGACATTTTTAAGTGTCTACATTTTGCCCCTCTTTGAAGTGAGGTACTTGTTACATTGGTTCAAAGACTGACGCTTTTTGGATTAAAAACTGCTGCTCAGATCAATATATATATATATATAAATTTTTTGGATACCCTACTATTGCCCTAGCGAAAGGAATAAGCATTTCCCTGCCCCCTTGAGAAATTGGGCAAATTTTTTGACTTTTGGGTTGATTTCTTGACAACGGTTAAAATATAGGTTCAAGTGCTAAAATAGGCCCCAAGATGCCAATAATGGCCTCAAAAATACAAAAAATGGCTGAAAATAGTTTACATAGTGTGGAAATAGGTAAAACAAGTCAAAGCCCTAGCTTTTGGCTCAAATCAGGGCAAAAAACCCTAATTTTTAGGCTTAAATAGGTGAGAAGGGTGACACTTCCAATTCATTTGTTCATTCAACCCTTAGATATCTATGCATTTGGAGCTCTAACACCTTGGTGAAATGGCTCACCGTGTGCTTTCTCTTCACCTTTTGGAGCGAGTTTGAGAGTACCAATGGCGAGCAGACATAGGACATCAGGTATGCACATTTAGGTGCATTTAATAGGGGGTCAAAATTAGCTTTCTAGGCACATCGTTGTATAGTGACACTCAAAAGGAATCGGAAGCGTCCCTATTGATATTATAACAGTGTGCTTATGGTTTAGTAGTGAACCACCATTTTTTGCTTTGGTGATGCTTTTGATTAGGGTGTCACAATTTTAATATAGTGACACATAGGATTTTTAAGCTCAGCATCGCTCACTTGCGGTGGGTGACACACTAAATTGGTGACCCACCCCCCAAATTGATAAAACAACTCACACCAAAATCAATGATGCTATTGATTTTAGTGACACTTTTAATGTTTTTGAATGCAAAGTTTTAGGTTTTGATCACTTTTTTGAATTTTTGGAAAATTGACGTTGTGTGTACGATGTGTGTAGGAGGATCCGCCACCACTGATGTCACGAGAGCATCATTCCAACATTTTGGAAATAGTGACAGACTTTGATGACGAGGACGTGGAGCAACTGGGTATGCTAGGGTTAGGCTTCATCGCTTTCTTGCCCCCAGTGGGTTTGGAGACTAGTACCAGGTTTGAAACCCACTCAATATAATCTATTAGTCAGATGAATCCAATGTCAAGAAGCTTTTGTAACTCAAGTTTCACCAAGAGTGCTATCTGAGGGTGCAACTTTCTTAATTTCTTCATTATTGGTTTGGCTTCAGGATAGATGACTAAGTGTTGCGCAACCACTTCTGGATTGAGCCTTGGCATATTTATGTATGACCATGCAAAGTTAGCTCTTCGCTCTTTCAGGAACACTGCTAGGTTTTTTTGTTCTTCATCCAACAAGGATTCAACATAGAAATTTATCTTGGGTACTTCTTTTGTTCCCACATTGACTGGAGTGGCCTTTTCTACTAGAATTGTCGACTTCTTTGGATGCATTACACTAAGGGGGAGATTGAATCCCTCATCCTTGGGAACCTTAGAGAGGTTTTCACCCTTGGATGCATCATTTCTTTTTACTATTTTAGGATAAAAAAGTTCCATAGTGTGGTTTTCACTCAAAGATCTGCATGTTATTTGCATGTTGTCCATTTTGTGACTGAAGGACTCAATCGTCTACCTGTAGTACACCCCTGTGTCTAGCTCTATATCGAGACCAACTTTGTGATTTCTCATGGTAAGTTGTCATGGAGTCCCATGAATTATGAGATTTATTCATCTTTTTTGAATAAATATAGAATCAGTGGTCCTTGTTGGTCCCAGTCAATGAGTTGTGGGTACTCTAGGTTTATTTCAGTTGGTTGATTGTTCGGGGTGAAGGATGTTGTGGATATCATGAAGAGAGAGTTATTCTCAAATCCATTTCCAAAATCAAGGGGAAGTCGTATAGGGTAGTATCACGCGATGTTGGTAACCAAGAAGAAGCCTCAACCCTTTTAGAAGAAGTACCTTTGCCAAAAAGGGTAACCTTGCTAGTAGTACATCCTAAGCCAAGATTCTTTGGGCATTTCTCAGGAACGATAGGTTATGGCAAGCCGTTGTCATTTTGACCTAGTTTCTCATTCTTGTTATACCCCACCCCTTCATTAGCGACAAGCCTTTGTTTTCATCTTCCATAGGAAGAGCGGGGATGGGTCATTCATCTTAATATAACAGTTTAGAGACATCCTCCTCATTGACATCTTCTTTGTTCAAATCCCCCCACTTAGTGAAGGTGGTAGCTGTCATCTTGATTATTTCAGCTAATTTTTTGATAAGTATGGGTTTCCCATGAGATTTGGGAGAGAGAGGTAGCTCCCCCAACACAAAAGTATCCTTTGTTAGCTTATAATTTCTATAACCATCATCTTGGATTACTGCTTTGATATCGGGAATGTTTTGTACAATGGGTGTTTTTGTTTCTGAGGTAGATGCAAGGGATGATGGATCAAAAAATGAGGAAGATGGTGTAGTCCCTTCATCATTTTTAGGGATTTAGGGTATTTTTTAAAAATTGGCCTCAAGGTTCTTGAAGTAGTAAAAAGGCTTAGGATCTCCAAGGATGGTAATTTCTCTTCCCTCAAAAGGAAACTTTACACATTAATAATAGGTTGAAGGTATAGCTTTTAAGGCATGGATCCATGGTTGACCAAGCAAGATGTTGTATGGGAGATCAAGGTCTAACACTTGGTATGTAGTTTATGCAATAACCAGTCCTACCTGGATGGGTAGTGTGATGATACCTTGTGATACCCGCTCTTGATCATCATATACTCTGATGGTTGTACTCTTTTCTTTTTCAATAGCATCATCTGAATAGACCAAGTTTTTGATCAAATAAAGGGTGCAAATGTTTAGACAAAACCTCCATCTACTAAGACTCTTTTAACCTTGTTCTTATGAATAATGACCTCAAGGTGTAAAGCATAGTTATGAGATGGCTACGATGGTAGGTCTTGTTACGAGAAGGTGAGAAGATGATTAGTGATATGCCCTACCATAGCTTGAAACTGCTATATATCAATATCCTCAGGGACAAATGATGAAGAAAAAGCTTTCTCTAAGATTTTTTGATGTGTGAGGGATAGCCTCAATAGTTCTATGATAGAAATTTGTGCAAGGGTCTTCTTAAGTTGATTTAGGAGATTGTACTTCCTAGGGTTTGATGTTGGAAAAGTAGGTTGTGCCCTAGATTGAGATGGGACTCCTTGGATGGTGACGTTGCCGCATCATGTGGTGACTCCACACTCCGCACTAGGCCCTCTGATGGTGATGATGGTGATGACACTATCATAGGAAGCGACTACATTGGAATAGGTATGCTACACATTTGTGTAATTGTTACCTTTTCCATTGTTGTTTCCTTTGCTATGATCTGGCATGGGGTTCTTGTATATCTTAAGATCCTGATTGTTAGTTGGTACCTCAATAGATATGTTTCCATTCTCAATAAGATCTTGGATAACATTTTTGAGCCTCATGTAGTTTGATGCTTTGTGTCCTTTGATTTTGTGAAAGTCACAAAGATCTTTTTCATTGTACCAGGGTGGTTTATCTTGTGGTTCTTGGCAGTTTTCAAAATTGGGAAGCGTTATCAAGTTTGACTCTACCAATTTCTTCATGATAGTTTTGATAGGTTCTGACAATTGTGTGTATTTATGTTTTAGATAGTTGTTCCTATTGGGAGTTCATCATTGTTGCGTTTTGGTGTTATTGACCTGATTATTTTGTGGTTATGTAGTTGGTTGAACATTAGCTATTTGATTGTTATTTGGCGTAGGAGCACTTAGGATTACCTTAGCATCTACCATGCCATAATTTTTCATGTTCTTGTTCTTAGCCCAGACACGAGTCTTTTTTGTTTGAACTGGTTGATGGGCAGTTGTCTTTGTATGCTTGAGTATTTCCCTATGAGATTAGAGCTCTATTGATGTTAAGGGCTCTAGGGACAAGTTCATCATAGGAGGTAATGCACTACATTTTCAAGTGGAAGGATAGATCTAGATCTACGTTCGCTATGATGATCCCCACTTTTTGTTCATCGAGAATTGGCCACGTGATTTTATAGCCCTTTGCCTCCATCGTTGTAAGAAATTTGTGAAAGATTCTCCTTTATTTTTATTGAGAGTATATAACTCTTCTAAGCTTACGCCCATGTCAAGATTAAAGGAGAAGTGATCTATGTATTTATTGGTGATTTCTTGGAAATTTTTGATACTTGGAGGCAATTGAGAAAACCAGTCAATGGTTGGGCCTATCAAGCTTCAAGGAAAGAGGTAGATCAAATAGGAATAATTGTAGGTGACCTCCATACACATGACATTAAATTCTTTGACATGGTCCACAGGACTTCCTCTCCCTTTGTATTTATCAAATTTGGGGGCTTCAAAACTGAGAGGGAATGGTACCATTGCAATGTTTCGGTCGAATGGATATGAAAATAGGTTTTGTTGTGTAAGGGAATTCTTCATTTTTCCCATCCAAATATCTGCATTTCTTGTGTTAACGCCTTAAGTTGTGATGCTACATCATCTTGTGGATTTGGTGGAGGAACATATGTTGCGTATGGTGGGATGGCAGATGGATTTTATGTGGAATTTTGATATGATGGGGTGTTGTATGGTGTGTATGGTGGTGTAGGATATTATGAAGGTGATTTTGGTGGAGGCATATATGTCCCTAATGTGTTTGTATTGATGATTTTCAATTGAGGATTATAGTAGGAACCTTGTTGTTGTGTGAGTACTTGTTATTTTTGGGCATATTGTTAAGCTAACAAGGTTCGTTGTTGCTGTTGGACCACTAGGGTTGTTTGTTGTGCTTGTTGTTGTTGCTAGGCTATTAAGGTCATTTGTTGTTGTTGTTCTACTACTAAGGCTACTTGTTGTTGTTGCTACTGCTGTTGTGCTACTAGGGCTGCTTGTTGTTGCTATTGTTGTGCTACTAGGGCTTCTTGTTGTTGTTTCTAATGTTGGATGACTTGCTGATAAGCTGTTGTGATTCCTATAAAACTAATGCATGTGCTTGCAATGTAGGATCGGTTGGTTGTTGGGACATCTACGTTGGGTTTTGGGTGTTGATGTTTTATGTGGGTTGTGGGTTGTTGATGAGAGATTGGGGATTCCCTTGGTTTAACATTCCTTGCAAGATGGTGGATTAGGATGGAGAAATGTAAGTTTGAGGTCCCATTTGATTTTGCATGACATGGGGGACCAAGAGGAAAGATGATGATGGTGCCATTAGATATTGCGATGGAAATGGCATGCTCAACCCTTGTAATTGATTGAAAGGATTCCATTGACCAAAGAGTAGGGGGTTTCCTTGTTGTATTTGAGGTGGGATCAAGGTAGTACCTTGGTTGATTGGGTTTGTGACCAAGGGGTTGTTTTGATTTGGGTTGGTAATGGTTGGGATGGATGTGTTTTGTGAAACCAATGGTGTAGATGAACCAATTGGGGGTTTGGATAAAGATGTCCCTATTTTCATTAAGGGTTGATTCTTCGTGAGGGTGTTAACATACCCTTGTTGATCCATACTACCTTGTGTGATGTCAGGCATACTTGTGGTACTTGTGGGGATGGATGAAGATGGGTGACCTCGATATGTTGAGGTTGTCATGGATTCATGAAGTGTAAGTGGTTTATTTTGATGCAAGGGGTGTTTGAGAATAGTAGGAGCACCAAAGGTAGGTGTCCAAGTGGTGTTTTGAGAGGGATTGGTGTTTAGGGTACCCACAAGTGTGTTTCTTTCCAATGGAAGAGTATGGCCAAGTCCTTAGCAAGACTAGCTACAATACTAGGAATGGATGTTTGATTTAGCCCTAGAAATGGAGTTGTTTGAATGGTAGATGAAGTCAAGCCTTGCGTCAAGGGTTGCACAACAAAAGATGGGGAAATTGGAGCCATGTTTTCTAAGGCTTAATTTTATTTTTTGTATTCCATGATTTCCTCCTTAGTAAGTCCAAATGGGTTGTTCATAACGTCTTCTATCTCATATGGTCCTGATCAAGACGAGGGTTGTTGTGATGGGGTAACATGACTTTGTGGATCAAATTATCGAGGATTGGGATCAATTGAGATGAAAATGACTTTGGTTTTATCCATGATTCTCTTGTGTTGTGATCTTATCTTTACCATAAATTTTTGGTCACCTGTGGGAGAGTTGTGTTGAAATTTGTAATGTTTAAACTCTCTAGTTGACTCAAATCTAGGTAAAAGGGATGCTCTAAGTATTTTTGGAGCAATGATGGTAATGAGAGATGAAAAGGGGAATGATGTGGAGAGTGATCTATGCAAATGTTTTGGGACAACACTTTTGACTTAAGTTTATTTGTTTGATGTTTTGATAGAGTATGTTTATGAACTTGTGAATCTTTAGGGTAAACTTGTGACCTTCAAGATGAACTAGTTCAAAGATGATAACTAACTTAACTAAGTGAATGGAAAATGATTCATTTCACATAGAAAGTAGTTGAGTTAGGGTTTTTGGGTTGATAAATGTCTAAGTCCAAAGTGTTGGTGTGTTCAAAAGTTTGCAAAGTTTGGTTAAGTGAAGGATGAAATTTGATAAGGGGTGGATGAAATGTTTGACCCAATGCTGACCTAGAGTGAACCTTTTTTTCTAAGACCAAGGTGGTGAAAAACATGCTAGACCTCTAAAGTGTTCAAACCCTAAGGACTCAATGATTAAGGAGAAGTTCTTGTGAAATGTGTAGATTGGGTTCGCCCATGAAATAGCATAGAAAGCATCTCCTTAGTGATTTATCTCAGTTGTGGTAATTCCTTAAGATACGTATTCTAATATACTTTGAACTATGATGTCTAAGTTTGAAATAGTGGCATGTAGACCTTCTCTTGGGGATTTTGATTTTGTGAGAGATCATTTAGAGAAGCACAAGATTATGAAAAAGATGATATTTATTGCCACGTAGGAAGTGGTAATATGGGCCTTCCGACCACAATATCAGCTTCTTCCTCTTGTTCACTAAGATTATGCTATGTTTCTCCACTGGATTGGTGTTTCCTTTGTTTCAAAAGTGCAGCTTCTCAAACTACTAATTATATCTATTTGTTATCCTTCAATTAGTTCAAATTTTGGTTGAATGATAGTGGGCATAAGGTTTGGTTATTCAACCGAAGCGATCAGACACCAAATGGTCATGTGGGGTTCAATTTGTCAATTTATCTTGCTTAATGAGTTTGTTTTTACCACAAAAATTTGTATTTCTTAAGTTTCAAACTAAATGTCTATGTCAAAAACATCATTCCTCTCACAAGGTCCATTTTGTGAAAAGGGTGAATTTAAGGGAATAGTTTCCTAGGTTAACTTTAAGAAGTATGGATTGAGATGCAAACCAAAATATTTAGAAGTCTCTAAGAATAAATCCTTAGGAAAAGCATCAATATCAATGTTTTTTCAAAGGGTATCCATACTTAGACCAAAGGGTTTGAAAATTTGAAAAGACTTGTTGATGTTTGTTTGCAATTGTTTCAGAACCAAGCAAGTATTAAACTAACTCACAAGCATGAACAATCCTAGTTCAATTGTGTATTTCTTAGTAGGCTTACCATCATCCCTTAAGAGATGATTAATCCATGAAGCTGAAATGGACAAGTAGGATATGTCAAGGAAATGTAATGTCTTGACACGCTAAGCAAAGGAGTCCCTTCCCCATTTGCTTTATTACCTCAATCAAAAACCATACATGGTAAGTAACTTCTTGGAAGAGTGTTATTCCAATGCACTACTTCAAAATACACTTCAGAGGAAATGGTGAGACACTAATAACAAGGCTCATAATTCAGACTTTTGAGATAAAATGGTGCTATACATGCAAAAAATTCACTCAATTAAGAGGCCTCCCAGCCCTTAGAAACATCTAAGGGTTTTAACGTATCACACAAATTATAGAGGAGATGTTTGTTGGTATAGTTTAACTACACCAGCTGGTTAATGACTTTCATCACACAAATTATTTCTATAGCAGACTGAAATGAAAGTACCACTTGGGTCATTCCCTCTCACAAGTTAGGAGGCAGACCCACTAAAGGTAACACATGTTTGAAACGTAAAATGCTTTTCATTACCCAAGATTTCCAATAGGTGCAAGGGGAGAGGATAGGTGCTTCCAAGAAGAAAAGGTATGTACTCGCGTGTTTCTCTTCACCCATGATCGCACGAAGTACAAGGGGAGATGATACACATAACAATCATACACAAGAAAATCAAACACATGTTCATTTTAACCTTGACAAACATGATGAATTCGTTTTAAGCACCAAATGAAGTGTATAAATTATTTTTTCCAATTTTAAACCAACAAGCAAAATGATGTGAGCGTTCAGTTTTAACCAATTTGAATGTTCATTTTAAACACAAAGGAAATCTAATTTGGTCCTACAACATGAAATAAAGCATCATAAATGGGTTATAATTGCCCCATAAGTGTCAAACACTTGTTACAATTATAAAATTAAATGATGATATGCTCCTTCACTTCAAATTTTATTGTCTAAACTTGCAAAACCAATTAGCATAAAAAACCAAACCAAGAAGTCAATGCCATGTTAGCAATTAGATAAAGTCAAAAAAATAAAACACATGTCAAAATTCAAGTTCAATTTTTTTACCAATAAATTGAGACATTAAAATCAATTGCATCACTGAATTTCATCAATAGCATCGGTTTTTTGAACGTGCATCATTGTATTGAAAAATCGAAGGCATCACTCTACAGTAAATAGCGATGTCAATTGCACTAAAAAATCAAATGTGTCTCTAAATAAAAATTTAAGGTGTGATGAAAAATAAGTTTAGCGTCGCTATTTAAATGCGCATTGATTAAATTTAATATGTGTTGCTGAATTAAACATGTGTCACTTTTTAAAAAATCAAATGTGTCATTGTATGGCAATGCGTCTAAGGTACGTCAGTGAATCTTCAATAGCATCGTTGAATCTAAAAACATAAGCAAAATGAAAAACTAAAGAAAAATTTGTCAAATTGATTAGTTCAAGCCCTCCTTCTAGTGCCAAAATTTGATCGACGAACGTAGTATGGGCCAACTACACTTGATCCATGCAGATTCAAAGTGTATTTAAGCCACTATGCATCAGTCCCAATAAGATCATTTAATGTAAATTAAGATAAGAAGCCATTAAAACTAACATACTAAAATATGAAAGCTTCAAAAATACCTATTCTAATCCATTGAAACTTATCCTATTGGGGGAGTGGTGTCGCATTGATGTGGAATGGAAACCCTTTCCCAATCCCTTGGATAATGAGATTGTTTTGATTGATTCTATTAAAGAGAATCAATGAAACCAATGAGAAATGTGTATGAAAACATGATTTAAAAGATAAATTAACATGATGAAAGCTATTTTAACATGATATATGCTAAGTGATCAATATGGGTGTATGAAAAGCTATTCTAAATGGACTTTAAGCTCAAAAGATTAAAACCCTAATTACAAAATATGCTAAATGGATGCACCTAAGTTACCATGGAAGTCATTAATGGAAGCTAAGCTAATATGATGCAAGAAATTAACCTAAAATGCCTTTTAAAACAAAAAATATGGATGCAAGATGAGAGTGATTTTAACAACATAAGTTTTCTCTTAAAAGATAGATCCCTATTCATTAGAGGAAAGCTCTATTTATAGAATAGGCCAAATGAAATTGATGGTAAAGATCAAAAGGATCAATCAACGGTCAGAATGGAAGGAAGATAGAGACATGGATCATGGATTCCCATCAAGGGTTGAGGATGCAAGATGACTTTTAATCAAGGGCTCACATTCATCCAGACAAACACATTTTCAAGACTTGTACAAGAAGCTTTGTTGAGAGTTTCTTACAAAAAGGAATATTCCCTTTTTCAAATGAGTGAAGCAAGAGAATATTCTCATGGGTGAGGAAAATTAGATATTTAGTTGATTAAAACCAAATTTAATTGTGCAAAGGAGAAGAAATATTCTATGAGAATATTCCTTTTGGAGGAATGTGCAAAGGAGGAATATTCTCAAAGAATATTCCCTTGCAAGTGGGAGGATTAGATTTAATTAGTAATTTGATAATTAAATAAAGTTTCAATTATGCAAATTAGGGGAATTAGGATATTCATTAAATAATTAATTTATTTGATGAAAATGGGAAGTGATATGATATTGAATTAAATAAATTAGGGTTATTTAATTAAATAAGAGGACTTAGGGATTAAATTAGATAATTTGATTTATCCAATTTAACAGGATGAAATTTTAGCATGAAAGGGGTGAATTAACCTAATTAGGTCAATTAGATTAAGAGATGAAAATGACAATTAATTAAATAGCTAGGAAAATTTAATCAATTAAGCGAAAAGAGGATGGTTTTTAAGACGAAACGGTGTTAGTATATCAAATTTAAGTGCATGATATCATTCAACACATTTTTGAGTGTCTACACTATCAAACCAAGAATGATCGGCTCACGCCTTATAAAAATATGGTGGAAAGTCTCAAAGATTTCTTCATTGACATCATGCTTGAGAAAATACCCTATATCAACAATCGAGTAGTTGCGGCTATGACAACTATGGGTCCTTGCTAGATATGCCACATAACATTCTTAAGTGCAAATTCCTTGTTGAGTAGCTTCTCATCCCAACATTCGAGGTACCAAAATATGAATTTGTTTGTGAAATTGTTGGTCCTGATTCTCCCTGGTATCATGATATCTTTACTTACCTACATAGAGGTATCCTCCCATATGACCTTACTCCAAACCTTAGAAATTTTTTTATCAAAAAAGCATCTTGTTTCATTATCCTAGGTGATACCCTTTACCATCGAAGTCTCGAAGGGACATTATTACAATGTCTTATACAAGAGGAAGCTTTGAATGCATTGAAAGAAGTACACAAAGGCATCTTTAGATTGCATTCAAGTGGTATGACCTTGGCTAAGAAATTATTGAGGATGGGGTACTATTGGCCTACCATGGAACGAGAAGCTCATCAATATGTCAAGAAGTGTATGCAATGTCAAAATCATGGGGATTTTATCCATGCACCGACTTAAAAGCTTAGACCAATCATCACACATTGGCCTTTCTTGTAGTGGGGACTTGATCTCATAGGAAAGATCACCCCTACCTCATCCCATGGTCATAATTTTATCATTACAGCCGCTGAGTATTTCACGAAGTGGGTTGAAGTGATCCCTATGACCTATATCATGGGAAAATAAATATCTAAATTAATCCTGAACTACCTCATTTTTCATTATGGCATTCCACAAGCCCTTATCACAAACAATGGAACACCCTTTAAAAATTAGGATGTCCATGAGCACTACAAAATTTTTAACATCCAACACCAGTTTTCTACCCCATATTATCCCCATGGAAATGGTCAAGCTAAGGCTTCAAACAAAACCATTATAAAGATACTAAAAAATAAAATTAATGAAGTTGGTCATGACTGGCATCTTCAATTGAACCTTGCTTTGTGGTCCTATAGAACCAACATCTGCACGCCTATAGGTGCCACACCTTATTCCCTAGTGTATGGAACCGAAGCTATCCTACCTATTGAGGTCGAGCTTCCATTGCTGAGAGTATCATTGCAAAATATCATTACCGATGAAGAATATATAGTGGTCAGATTCAATGAGTTAGAGTTATTGGATGAGCATCGCCTTGAGGCTTTGAGTCACTTACAAGATTATTAGAATCAACTCAAAAGGAGCTATAATAAGAAGATCAAAATTTGTTCCTTCCAGGTGGGAGATCTTTTACTAAAGTGGAATTAAAAGAGTATGCAAGATCCAGATAGCAAAGGGAAGTTTGAATCTAATTGGTTAGGATTGTTCGTTGTCACATCTAATTATAGTTCTAGAGCTTATCAATTGTCAACACTTGAGGGAGAACCCTTGTAGGAACCTATCAATAGCTCATATCTCAAGAAGTTTTACACCTAGGTCTTGAAGGGTATAAATCCATAAATCCAAAAAAATAACAAAAATATAAAAATATAAAAAGGATTGAAAATAGTAAAGAGAAAAACCATCCTCTAACGAAAACCACTTCGGTGGTGTTTTGGGCAAGTGCCTTGGTGAAAACCTGGCAAATAGGTTCCTTGCATAAATAAGCACCATCCATCCATCATTGACTCTTTAGTTGATCCTACTCACCATCCATCACATCCATCCTTCATCCTATGTACCTTATTTATTCTCGCACCCATCCACGTTTGTGTCATAGCTAGATATTGAGTAAGTATCATGTTCCCCTTTAGTGTGACTTGGCACATTCCTAAGGCCATTTTTTCCTGTCTATATCAAAGTATTCTATCACATGAAACTAGGGAAATTTTCCTATACTTGCATCAGATTGGGTTCTTATATATCCCTTTAAGGTTATTCCTAAAATCTCAAAATCCAAAAACAGTTGGAAAATCTCAAAATCCAAAAATAGTTGAAAAATCTCAAAATCCAAAAAACATTCAAATCACACAAAATCCCTAAATAGGTCTAAAAGTAAAAAAAGTAAAAAACATTGGTCGAAGTACATCATCTTTGAGCTTGAGCGTAGGCAAGGCCATCATCAATGAGCCCTTGGGGCATTAGGTTAGTCTTTATGAGTCTGTCATAATAAACTAACAATTCATCAATGTTCATATTTCATTAGTAAATGGTTACTGGTTAGAGTCAGTCGAACTACGTTGTCTTTGAGCTTGAATGCAATCAAGGCATCATCGATGAGCCCCCAAGGTGTTAGGTTAGTTTTCTGGACTTAGATCTTGGTCTAACCTTGAAAACACAATTTTTTTTGGAAATCTAGAAAAATTAAAACATTTCAAAACATTCAAAAACCCTAAACAACATCAAATAACTTGAAAACTTAAACATTCACATAAATCTCAAATTTTTAAAAAAAATACAGCCTCAAATCATTGAAAAGCGTCAAAAACATTGAAATATTCCAAAACATTCCAAAATAACCTATCTCATCTCGCTTTCACCTACAATAAACTTCCATACATAATAAATTGATCATCATTTTCAACCTTTGGTAACACAAAGGAAAATAGGTACAACAATTAGTCAAAAGAAAGAACCCTTAAACATAAAAATCAAATTCTTGATCATTATCAAACATGTGAATCAAACCTTATATCAACGACCTTTCAAAAAACCTATCAATTAATAGCCAACATCCACTAATATGTCCTAGGATACATCTTTCCCACAATGGGCATCATCATTGGCAATCATTTTGGATTTTTATCCTCAAAACACATCCTTTGGCAAGAGATATGAATAACATTGATTGCTTGTTCATTTTGATCTTTTCTTATGATTTATCTTATTGGTCCATTCCAATGACCTCTCGAAGATGTCTATCAAAACGATTTAGAGAGAATGGAATGGGGCATCAATCATTATCTTTAATTTTATGTGCTTGTTGGATGTTCTTGTAATACAACCTCAACGAATACTTGCCTTGCTTGTGCGGGGTAGTCTCAAGTAAAGCAATGGCGAGGACATATCAGGTTCTTCATACCTTTAGTATGTTAGTCTCATTACTTTGATGGCTTATTATCTCACATGGTCAAACAAAGTTTCTATATGTTAGGTATGAACAAGGATACTCCTATATGTTTACAGAGTCAAATTCCATCACATTAGATACAATGCCATCTTGGTTATCAATACCTCGATGCATTGTGTCTATTTTCTATATAAAAATAAGGAATGATATGATGAAGTTATCCAAATCCTAGAAGCAAGAAAATCATATTTCTCATTACATATCCAATAAAGTTTTGAATAATCATAGGCTTGTTGGACTTGTGAATCAATCTCAAAATAAGGGTTAATCTCCATCTCATTCTATCTTATTCTTCTATCTTTACTAACATTTCTATCCAAGTATTGAATCTGTGTGATATTTGTCAAAATGTACATTAGGCTACCCATGGCCGATGACTATTTATACATCATAAAATCTGTCTACATCAAATATCTAATCTTTCTAAAGAAGTATCTTTACGTCCTCTCTAAGTTGAACTGATCCTGAATCTTTGTCGAGATCTTGACCTAAAAATCAAAATTTGCACTCGATCTCTTGAGGGGGTAATATACTAGCATAAATTACTTTTGTTGGGGAAATAGTGGGGCATTTGAAAAATCATGAATTTTTAAATTTTTTATCTAAGTAGTAGCATTGATCTGAAAAGCATCAATCTTTGAACCAATGTAACAAGAACCTCACTTCAAAGAGGGGGAAAATGTAGACACTTAAAATTATCCTAATGGATATCACACATCCAAAATTGATTACTAACGCCATTTTCATCCCAATTCAACCCTTTTTAACCATTTAATTAAATAATCATAATTGTTTAATTAAATTTTCCAACTTCATCTATTAATCAAATAATCATCATTATTAGGTTATTTTATCCTTTTCATGCTAATTTTCATCCTATTTGATTAAATAATGTGAATTATTTAATTAAATGTCATTAGTTCCTCTTTTTAATTAAATGAGCAAATTTTTTGATTAAATATTTTAATTCATCCATCTTGCACAATTAAATAATATTCCTATTATTTAATTGGCTAATTTATTTCATTCCTCCAATTTCTCCCACTTGCAAAGAAATATTCTTAGGAATATTCCTTCAATTCAAATTCAAAAAAAATTCCCTCTTAAATGGAAATATCTTGCACATTCCTTCTAAATTTTAGGGTTTGTGTTTCTTCAAATAAATTTCCACCCTTGATTAATTACATCAATCCATGTGATTATTCAATCTCCTCCATAGATTGAATCCTTGACCCATACCAATTCCTCTCATCAATTTGCATCCATTGATTAATCAAATTGATCTTAGCCATTGATTTACTCAATTTTCCTATAAATAGCCTCCATTTCTTGAGCAATTCATCCACATCCATTGAGAGCACTGGCATTATAGTCATTTTTAGAGCAATCCTTATGAGCATTTAATCCATTTGTATCCATTTTAGCCAACTTTACATCAATTTTCCAATAGAGCATCCATCAAGAGCTTGTTTCAACTATGGGATTGGGAAAGGGTTGACATTCCACATCAATTCAACACCACTCCCCTAATGGGATGAGGTTTGATGTATTAATTAGGTTTCCTTTACAAGCATTTCATTGATATTTGATGTTTTAATGGCTTCCTAGCTTAATATTTTAAGAATTTCATTAGGAGCATGGCTTAATTAGCTTAAATACTTGGTTTAATTTTGGTAATTTAATCATGTCTAGCTTAATTAATGATCATATTCATAGTAAGACACAATGTCCTATCAAGCTTGCTAAACTGTGTTATCTCCCTAGCCAAGTGAGATCCACAATGTACACAAGGGCATTATTTTCAGCTTACATTACTTATTGTTCAGCAAGGTGTATTACTCCCTCCACATTTGAACCCATGCCTCTTTTGTGAAATATCAAGGAGATTTGTAATAAGGAATCATACTTGTAGATAATCCTATCATGTTGAAGAAAACTTTAAGTATATACATAAAATCTTATGTGTATATAGATTGTATATGAAGAAGTGTACATGATGTGTTTATATATATCAATCTTTAGAAACTAGAATAATAAGTATTGTATCAAAGATGATATGTGTACTCTAATTACAAGTCCCATTGTGCATTCACATTATTCACATGAAAATATAGACATATTAATGGAATGATTATTTAGGAATAAAAATTTGCAAGAAATTCTATCCAGTACTAAATAAAATTATAAACCATACTTCAAAGGATTCCAAAAAAACCTTGAATCATACCATATGTACTCTAATCATAGGGCCCAAGTTTTATACATATTAAAATATAAATATAAATAGACAGATACATACATACACATGCTTATAAGGATATGCAATGAAATGGATATTCAACAATAAGACCTGCTCAAAATTATATCCTGCTCTAAAGAAAACAATAAAATAGACTTAAAAGGATTCCATCAAAATCTTGAAAATATTGTGTATGCTAATCACAAGGTCTAATATATATACATATTATACACACATATGCGTAAATATAGACTTAAAGACTTGTGCCCATATGTATGTCAATGGTATGTGTATTCAAGAGTCAAACTTGTAGGAAATTCTATTGAATCTTGAAGAAAATTGAATATATGTACAAGATCTATAGCTTTCTTTAGTTCTGAAAAGTTTCCCTAGAAGTTTGAAATACCAAATACCCACTTATATATATAAAAGAAGGGATATGTATATTCACAATATTTTTAGTTTTCTAGGTGTCACTCATGCTTCCACGTTGTTCCTCTGCATGCCCCTCAAAATATATTATATATATGCATTATTTTTCAACTTTACATAAAGAAGATTTTGTCTACACAGTTTACCAAATTGATTTGGTTTTATAGATCTAGAAAATAATAATTTGTGGGGTATTCTTCAGGAAGATATAACCCTTGCCATGATTTTCATGATGGATGGCTTCTTTGATCTTGCAATCTTGTGACTTTTTCCAACCTTGTTGTTACTTGTTTCTGTCTATTTTTTGTAGCCTTTATTGAATTGTGTTGTTTACATAAATACAATAAGCTTACACCATAGCTAGGTTTATGGTAAGATTACACTATGTTTGCTGCACCCTATTTTTCACCTTTGCTAGAAATTCAATGCCTTGATACAATATGCAAAGATAAATGCAAAAAATATGAAATCCAACAAGCACTGTAGCTATTGTACCTAAGAAATCTTGCTTGTATCCAAACTAATCCTCCAAATATTGATTTAGTGGTTTAAACCCTTGACTAATCACTTGAAATTGGTCTATGATGTCTCCATACTATGAACCAATGAGCCCATACATAGTCCATACAATAGGGCATATCTAGTAGTACTGGACCCATCATTTTGGGATTTTCTACAACCAATATAATACCCATTAGAAGAAAAGTCAAAAGACTCATCTAATTACATTTTAACATATTTTTGGATATTGATAATAAATTCTTCAATGAAATGGCTTTGGTAAGGGTGATTGAATGCTAGTTTAGAAATGAAGAATCCCAATAATAGACTAAAGATGTTATAAAGAATTGTAGCCAAAATTAAGGCTACTTGACAGCTTGGAGTGATTGAGACTGTCATCATTCCATAAAAGGTAAAGTAAAAAAGTGTCATGTAGTTTGAAAAGAAGAACCAAGAAATCTTCTTAATTTTCCACTCGAAGCTAGCCATACTGTAAATAATAATAGTGTACACAATTGTTTGGCTGAGTACATATGTGAGCTCAATAACCACCTATAATGTAAAAATTAAAATGAAATAGTTAAATTTGTGTATCCTATCATCGCATCTTGAACTCTTCAATGTACCCTCTGTTAGGAATCATCACATTCTCTACATTTTTCTTCGATAATTGTACCTTGGTGTGCAATGGGTACACTGATGAGTTGTGGAAAGTCAATTATGCAATTTTCTGGTCTATTTTTTTGCATACATCTATGCAATACATGAATTCATTTGGTAGTCCATTTAAAAAATGACTGTGCAACAAAGGTCTGAATGGAACATTGATAGCTTCAAATAAACTATGCATCCACTTATAGGGTTTGAAACATGACTGAAACAAAACCTTTGAATTAGAACGATAACTAGGTTCTATTATGAACATGCTCATATTATGTTTGCAATAGGGAGAGAGAGAGAGAGAGAGGTAAGGAGATAGGGATAGTGAGGAAAACGGATATGAAATAGAGGGATGGATATATGTAGAGGAGGGGGGAGAGGGGGATATAAAGAGATATGGTGACAAAGATAATTAATAAAGAGAGAATTATAGAGAGAAAGGGAGAGAAAGATAGAGAGGGGGAAGATAGAGATAAAGATAGGGAGTGTGTGTACGAGTTAGAGAGAGATATGGAGAGAGATATAGAGGGAGATAGATATATATAAAAAAATAGATAGAGAGGGAGGGATATCTCTCTATCTACCTCTCCCCCTTTCTCTTAGCATATATATCTTTTTCTTAATTAACCTTCCACAAATATTTAACCTAAATTAATTATTTTTTAATAATTAAATTTAATTAATTATAATTATATAAATTGAAAGTACAATTAAATAATCCATGGACACATTGTTTCATGTTAGTATGCTTACATGAACCAAATCATGATAATTTGTAAGGAACAACTTATTAATTACTCATATAAAGAGTTTAAGTCCCAAATAGACCATGCAAAAGACACTCTTGTTCACACAAATCCAAGTCGTTGAATGAGAAAGCCTACTAAATACACATTAAAATCAATGCCAAATAACCTCAAACAACTTCCATACAAACCAAAAGTTCAATCCTGCCACCTACCAAATCCACATACTATTTGAATGTTGGGATATGGTGTTGTACACCATTGCATAAAATGTTATATTCTAATGTTGTAATTAAATAATTATTTAGTTGTGATGCACCTAGGAGGTGTGGTTAATCACACTAGGTAATTATTTGGGGATTGCTTTATGTTTTATTGTAACATTGTATTATTATTTAATGTGTGGAAGACATGGGATAATAATTTAATATTGGGTAAATATTTAAAAAGTGAAACTTAGTACCCAATATTAAATAAGGGATTAGTGGTTTAGTGTTCACATGGTTTTATCTTACCATTTAGTTTTATTTGTGTGAGATTAAATCTATAAAAGCAAGCACATGTTTAGTGGTTAAAGTTGGCTGGTTGAGTGGGTTGTCATTATTGAGTCTTTCTAAGGAGTGTATATGTGAAGCATGACATATAATGTGTGGATTCATGCTTAGACACATGAGGATGCATTGGAGGCTTGATTCTTCAGAGGTATTTATTTTAACTCTTGTATTGCTTTATTGCTGAATAATATAATGGAGCATGGATGCTTTTGGAGGCTGGGTTTTTCCCTTATGAGGGTTTTTCTAGGGTATATCTTGTGTTATCTTATGGCTTGTCTATTTGATATATGCATTATGGTTACTTGTATGCATGTTTATCTCTCATGGGGTTATGTAGGAAATGGATTAAGATTGTGGGTTGAATGCATTATTTCCTAACAAGTGGTATCAAAGCTTTCATGGTTGATGGGTCTTTGTTATAATCCTTATTTTGAGATATTTTTGTAAAGTTGAAGCTATGAATATGCATGAAATATTTGAGGCTAAAAGATATGGAACACGTGTTGCAAGTGTTTATTTATGGGTTTTTTTTTGTTAAGATTTGTTGGGTTTATTGTAAATCCAAAGTATTCAAAAATTGGGTCAAAAGGGTTTTCTTGAATTGAGCTTTCATATGAGGGTTTTGTAGGGAAAATTTTATAGATGACCTCTTGAGACAAAATTTACCTCACCATTGGATCTAGGAGGCTCGAGACATGAAAAATGACATAAAATTTGGCCTATTTTGGAAAAGTTGAAAAAAATACAATTTTTTTTACCTATAGCCCTACTTGTACGGTCATTCGGGTTGACTACAAGTCAATTTCATAAAATAATAATAATTATTCGACCGTGTAGACACTGAAAAATTTCTTGGTATGTGAGTGTCATTTATCCATTGTCTTGGTCTTATCCCCTGCATAGTTAAATAATTTTAATTATTTAATTATTTTCATTGATCACATTCCTCTATTAATTAAATAATGTTAATTATTTAATTAATTCATTTTCTTGGTCTTTGTTCTCCTTTGATCAATTAAACAAATTAAATATTTATTTAATTGTGTCGCTAACACCCTTTCCCTCTATAATTAAATAAATTATCATTTATTTAATTATTTGTTTGTCAATATTTGTCTATAGTTAATAATTATTTTTAATTATTTGGCTATTCATTAATCCTTTTTTGTCCTTCCTTGGTTAAATAATTATTTAAATTATTTAACTCCCTCTCTCCACTTTCCCTCTATTAAATAATTAATCTAACTTAATTATTTAATTCCCTTTTGCCATTTGCTTCTATATTTGATTTAAACAGTTGCATAATCATTTAAATTAAATATTAATTTTCTCTTCCTCCATAAATAAATAATCTAAAATGATTATTTATTCCTCCATTATCTTTTACCAAATTTAAAATATGGTAAAAAATACCTTCCATGAATTAAATAATTTACTTTATTCCTCCACTTCCTCTCCTAAATTAAATAATAATATGATTTAATTGTCAAGATTCCCTTCTTCAATTAAAAATTATTATTTAATGGCCCACATGCTCTCCCAAATTAAATAATTATATTATTTAATTTGCTCCACTACTTTCCCTCCACTTTCTCATTTCAAATCTTGATTGTTGATTATCTCTGGTCTTGTTTCAATCTTGATCGTCTATCCTTAGCCGTCCCTAGCCCATTATTTTGTGGTAAATGAATCCTTGTCCATTGATCTTGGCATCTTTCTAGAAGATCAATCTTAGCCATCCGTTTGAATAGCTCTTTTATAAAAGAGAGCTTCCTCCTTCATTTTGGCTTAACCACATATCTCGAACATTTGTGCTTACATTTGTAGGTACTTGCATACAACAAAAACTAAGGGCAACTTGCAAAGAAAAATTTGAGGAGAGGCAAGGAAGGTTATTCAAGTTCAACATGGAGAGTTTTCTTTAGTTTTGTTCTCATTTGGTTGCTATGTTGATTGTTCTTTCTTACTTTGGATTTGGGTTTTTAGCTTAGATTTAATAGAGTGGTTGCTATTATATTTGTTATTTGGATTTGGATTCTAAACCAAAGGATATGGTATGAAATGAGACTAAATGAGACTAATAGATGTCAAATGATGCTAAAGAAAGAGGATGCTAACCAATCTGTGTTGACCCAAGATGGGAATGCAAGATGACATGAGATTAAGCTATGTTTTTGTGATTTTTTTTGGATTTTTTGAGGATAGGGGTTAGATAGTGGTTCACAAAATGTTAGATAGGGGTTATATCATCCTTGCACTATAACATTTCATCTTTACATTACTCCTAAAATCACATATCCTTTGGTTATCATCATCCTTGCATATCATATCCTTTAGTCATAGGATCATTATCATTCTACCCTTTCTAATCTTGGCCTTAAGTGCATCCTTATAATCCAAAAAATTCCAAAAACATAGCTTAGTCTCATATCCCACTTTGCATTTATCATCCTTGCATATCATATCCATTTGTCATAGGGTCATTATCATTCCACCATTCCTTAATCTTGGTCTTAGGTACATTGGAACTTTGCATCCTTATATCCTTGACAATCACAAAAACATAGTTTAATTTTATATCCATTTTCCATTGGCATCTTGCATTGTCATCTAAAGGTCACAAGTTTTATATGGTCCTCACTAAGTTTTCCTTATCCATCCTAATCTGAATTCATGACCATGTCTTCACTCTAACTTGATCTTCTTAATAGTCAATATGAATACCAATCTACTCTCAATCGTTAATTCCAATTGAACAAAAATTTTTTGTAGGGGCTTCTCTCTTGCACTTCTAAGGTTTTTCACCTAAAAGGAGAAAGGTATCCCATAAAAACTTGGGGGTTCACTCAAGACTAATGCAAATAAGACTAAATTATGTCTAAATGGAATGATCTAAATGAAAATAATGGATACAAGAGATTGATTATTAAATTAAAACTATTGAAATGCAATATGTTTGAAAACACAATGTTTTATGCAAAAACACCTAGAAAGATGAATACAAATGAAAATAGAATAGAGCAGGGAAATAAAACAGAAAGCATGCACCTGGAAATGTGTTGAAGACTAGATTGAAGACTGAAAATATTTTTGATCTTGAAAATTTGGCCTATTGGGACACTTACGCCATTCTGAGCAACTTAGTCCCAGATCTAGAAACCTGCACTGGAGCCTGTTTCGACCAAATGGGTATCACTACATAAAATTCTAAAAAAAATGTGTAGTGGGACTAAGTTGCCACCGTTGGTGATAGTCCACTTTTGAATTTCTAAAAATCCAAAAGTGGAAACGGAAGCCCTCGGTCTGCACTCTGGTTTTTGACATGTGCCCGCCTCCAAAACTCTGATTTCTGGCTCTGTAAATGACTTTTTGTGGATATTTTGACTTTGCAAACAAGGAGATGTCTTCAAAAACTTTGCAACTTATCCTTCAATGTACCTAAATCTGCAAACACACAAGAAAAGAGAGAGAAATGTTGAATGTTAGGGCATGGGGGTTTTGCCTTAGTCAAACCCCTTTTTAGGTAATTAAACCAAAATGAAGAAAAAATGTAATGAAGTATGAAACAATGGAGTTAGAGACTTTCCTTGATGATAGATCTTGAATTTTTGCAGCAATAGATGAAGAATATGCCCTTGAATGTCTTAAAAATCTATCTTGATGACTTAGAATGCTAAAACCCTAGCTTGCTTGACTTGTGATAGAAGATATGATGAATGAATAATGATGAGCTATGAATTAGGGTTTAGAGGCTTGTATTTATAGGAAATCCATCTAATTTTCCTGTTATTTTGATCCCCAAGGCTGACATGAAGGAAAAATAAACTTAAAATCTAATTTTTCCCACCCAAACCTTGAAAATAGCCCAAATGGGACTAAGTCACCAAGCTAGGTTACTTAGTCCCACCTGGATGGGACTAATTCACCCAGATGGGTGACTTGGTCCCACAGGGGTTATTTTTCCAACTGGATTGTCGAGTGAAGAATTTTGGTTTTTATGTTGTTTTCATCAGGTCCTTGATCAAATTAAACCTCAGGATGCACAATATGGGGCCATAGGGGCCTATTAATGATGATGAAAAGGGGAATTACGACCAGGGACACAAATTTCAATGTGAAAGTCTAATTAAATACACTTTACAACACTAAAATGAGGTCCACATAGCCTAGAAAGGCACAACATCCAATGTGAATGTGTAAAACACATTACAACACTAGATTAAGATTAGGTATAATTTACAATCCTTCTAGATTAATGTGAGAATGCTATTAAATACATTTTATATCATTGAATTGGGGGAAAGATAGGTCCATTAGTCTAGAAAAGTGTGAAGGTCTTTTACAACACTTTACAACACCTTTACAAGACATCGTTAAATGCATTTTATTTAGTTTGCAAGGGTCCAAGACCTAGTGTGGATGTGTAAAAAACCTCACAACACTAAATCAAGGCCTCATTAAGTCCAATTTATTGTTAATTATTCCCATATCAAGCAAGATATACACTTTTTTCAACACATTAAGCCCCCACTTTAGTGAGAGGATGAACTTGCTTCAAACTCACACTAAAGTAGACATTCAAGAAGAGTCCAATCATACCAATGTGGATGAAAAAGAATGAAAAAGATCAAGGCATCGGCCAAGCCCCCAGGATCCAAGATCCTAAGTCATACCAACATAAGCACAAAAGGACACACACAAGGTGAATAATTTGCAGCAAGACAAGATACATGATCATACAATGGCAAGAACTAGAGAAAAGCGAAAATAAAAAGGTGGATCAAGCTTCGACCATTTGTCCAAAACGTTGTGGATAAGATCTGGGTTGTTTGTCCAAAAATGCATACTCACTCTAAGGCGACAAAACTTATGGTTGTCCATCGGGTGAGAAGTTCTAAGAGGTGAGACACATATGGCTGATATGTGCTCACACACACGTGAGTGGCTATGGGGAAAGTCATGCCTCAGAATGGGCTTCTCGCTCAACCATACCAAAGTTATACCTCCTGATAACTTTAACAAGGAACCACAAAAAATGGTCTTCGAGCTCTATGAGGTAAGGAAAACTTCATATGCTTGACACTCATAGACATTGTAAATGCAAAATGGTGTAAGGAATGTTCAAAAGGGATTTTTCTTAGTTCGTGCAAGGTCTCATATTAGGGAACATCATGCTTAATTTTTCCAAGAGAGGAAAACTATAGATGGTCTCATCTTGTTTCCAAGAGAGGAAAAGTGCAATGTCTCATCTTGGGAAACATTGTACCTAATGTTTCCAAGAGAGGAAATTACAAGAAAAATAAAATCGCACAATGAAATGTGAGTGTCGATGTATGCCCCCACTTTAAAGCAGTTACTAACACCATTATTGTGAGTAATTGCTTTAAAGTAGAAGAGGAAGAAGAAGACACGAGAGTCTACTCAGAAATCCCTATGCCAAGTCATATGTTTCCTATAAGCTACGTCATGAAAAAGGTAGTATGTCACATGCGAGCCAACTTAAGGCATGTTGTCCACATCCCAAGCTTGCTCTTATATGTTCATGAAAGGTTAACAACTAGCCAAAAGAGGCAATGACAGGTGACATACGAGGAAAAAGCTACCTAACCCCTTGCCCCAACTTAGTGCAAGACAAGGGTGAGCCAAAATGATTGATAAGATGTATGGTAGAGTGAAAATCAATATCAACTAGAGGAATTAGATTCCTCCACATAAGAGATAGCACCAAACTCCTTAAGATGTTGGATTTTAATACTCAAAACGTTACATTCATTAGTAGAATGACCATGAACTCTATGATATGCACAAAATGAATTCTTGTAATAAAATTTCTTTTGAGTTCTTGGAGGAAGGGATATCAAGTGATCTTGGAGGAGTCTCGACAAGATACCCTCTTGATCAATGGTAGAATGTGCTCCTGTAGTTTGCGGCAAAGATATTTCTTGGTTAGAACAAGATGTCATACCTACACAAGATTCCTTGGATTGTGAGATTTTGTTCTCTCCTTTACAGGAGGGTGTAAAATCTAACAAACTCAAATCAATTGTGTTTTGCAAGATGACATTGACAGGAAGTAAAGGTTTCTTTGTTTGTGTCATTTCTAGAAAAAGAGAACAATCAAGACCACTAGTGTCTATCAGTTCAAGATGCACTATTATTAAAGTTGTTTTAGAAGGGTGTTGTGTGATAGTGTTGATGTTGAGGGAAGGCTTGATTATTTCTATCAAAGGACAATAACCAAGACCATGAGTCATTTCTTGCATGTTAGGATTGGTGGGGACATGGATACCTTGTTCATAAGCACCACATCCTTTTCCACTATATCCAAGTTGTTTCATAAGCTCATAACCCTTTCCATAAAGCTTTTTCATTTCTTTTAGATCATGTGGTTGTTCGTGGTTAAGTTCATCAAAGTTTGTCATGTAATTTGCTTCTTTGTCTAAAGTGGTTGAGGAGGATGCTTTGGAAGGGTCATATGAATTTTGTGTTGACATTATTGCTTTTTCATGTCCCTTGTCAGAGTCTTTGCATATGATCTTATATTCTCCCATGAACGTTGGTGTGAAATCTAAAGAACTCCAATCGTCTTCTAATAGCTTTATGACTTTTTCAATTTGTTTTTCATTGTCGTTTTATTGCACGGGTTCCACTTGTGTAGTGGATGTTGATGTTTTTAAGGGTTTTTCTTTGTTTTTTTCAAGTTGCAAGACACTATAAGGCTTAGGATCAATGTCAAGTGTGTACACTTGATTGTTGTAGATGTATTTCATTTTACGATGAGGAGTAGAAGGTACCCCATTCATTGCATGAATCCATGGTTGGCCTAAAATAAGATTACATGAAAGTTCATGAGGCATAACATGGATTGGTGTATCCAATGTGGCCTGTCCAACTATAAGAGGTAAAATGATCACCCCAAGCAGTTTCTTTTCGACATTGTCAAATCCCTTAAGAGATAAAGAATCAGGTTGAATGTTTGTTTTATTTATTCCTAGCCTATCTAGAAGGCTCACACTACACACATTAAGGGCATAACTGGTATCGACAAGAGTTATCTTTATCCCTTTTCATTTTTATTGAGCTATGATCACAAAATCATCATTTCTTTTTGCACTTCCAAAGGGGGGAGTTCACTTTGGTGGAAAACAAAGTCAGTGTTTATTCTTTGAATCATGGTTGCTATGTCATTCAGTTTCATATTAGAAGGGACAAGAGCTTGTTGCAAGGCTACTTGAATCATGTTGTGATAGTGAGGGGAGGCTTGAATAAGGTCCCATAATGATATCTTAACAGGAGTATTCTTAAGTTGTTCAACAAGATCATACTCCCTAATGTGTGAATTTAATCGAGGATCATGAGGCAATTGGGATTGGGTAAAGGTAAGGGTATTGGGGTGGATTGTAGTGGTCGTGGATTGTTTCTAGTGGGATATGTATGAGCAACTGTATTATGAATTAGTTGTTGTGAAACATTATTTGTAGGTGGGTAAAGGATAAGTTTTGGTTTGTTTTGATTTTGTTTCTTGTGTGAAGGGGGGTAAAGGATGAGTTGAGGTTGAATAATATTAACATCCCTTAGCGAATGAGAGTCTAACATGGGCTCTTCATCTTCTTGTAAGGGAATAATATTATTATTCCAATGTTATCCTTGTCTTGTAGCATGATATCCCCCCTAGGAGGAGAGTTTGTAGGAGAACTACAAACCACATGTTCTTGACATTTGAGGGTTGGTTCTTCTAAAATAATTTAATTGCAATTAGGGGAATGATAAATAGTTGAATTGTGTGGCTTAATAAGGATTTCTCTAGGAGAAGGGGGACAACTAAGATACTCATGACCTTCATCAATTGTGTTTTCCAATATCAAAGTATCTTCGTCACACCTAGGAGAGATACTAGGAGAAGAAAAAATGTGATTGTCATGATTACTGTATCTATGGATTTCTTTTTGGTTTAGATTAGGTGTGTTAAGCAATAAATAAATGAATGACAGAGAAACCCAAAGACCTATCGAGTACAAAGGAAATTAAACAATTAAACAATTATACCTGTAAATTAAATTCTCCATGATTACCTCCATAGTACCTTCTTGCTTGCTGGATGATACTTTGCCCTCATATTCGTCGTGCAAGCAATCTGCAAATAAATGTTTATGTCCTACACCAAGTTTTGAAGGATTTGCACAAATGTCCAAATGCCTATGCCTAAATGACTATGATTGACAATGCCTAAACATGCTAAGATTTGATCAAATAAAGACAATAAATGCCTCAATTGCTATGGAAAGCCTAAGAGTGCAAGTGCAAGAGTGTATAAAGCGAATGCGTGTAATCGAAAAGTGAGAGGAAAATGACATTTTATAGAAAATGCCATTTTGAATGGACGGGTGAGATTGCATTTTGACCAAAACCTAAAATGAAAGGTCCAAATTAAATTTGAGAATCCCTAATTAGGGTTAGGGAAAATTCATTAATTGAACGATCAAGATAATATCTCAGATAATTGGATCGACAATGGAGAATAAATGAGATAAACTAATTAGACAATAAAGATTTTTGAAAATCAAGAAGATAAAGACTGCCTGATTTGTGAGATTCGAAAAATCAAGAAGATAAGAGTTAGACTGAAGATCAGATTTGGAAAATCAATAATCTGCCTGATTACTTGATTTTTGGAAGATTAGTTACCATTTTGAATTAAATTAATTCAAAATAATGATTTTGTGAGACAATAAATAATCTTTTTCAGATTATTTACCAAAATGGACTGACAGTTAAGAAAGTGATGATATTTTAAATAATTTCATTTATTTAAAATGAGAGGAATATTAATTTTGACAATTAAATAATTAAAGATAATTATTTAATTTAGAAGATAAGATTAATTAATTAAATAAATTAATCAATTTATTTAATTTGACATATTAAATAAATAAATGAAACTTATTTATTTAATAATCGGGAAGAAATATATGAAAGGGTAATTAAATAAATTAAGAAATTTATTTAATTAAGGGAAAGACTTAGACAATTAATGACGTATTTAATAAATAAATAAAATTTATTTATTTAATAATCATGAAGAATACAAAGACATGAATTAATTAAACAATTATAAATTATTTAATTAATAGTCGAATGTGGACCAAGGACATAATTAAATGAATATATTAATTATGCTAGGACGAAAGTGGTAAAAATGAAGCTTGCAGGCCTAGGTCATTTTTAAGTGTTTACATTTGCCCCTCTTTGTCATAATGTAGCATGTCACATTGTGACAAAGAAAATAAGTCAAAAATATGCCCTAGTACAAAATAAGATGAGGAATAATAACGAGGAGGGTTACGATATGCCCCCTCGAGAGGACAGACAGGTTCCAAGAACACGAGTGTGCTCTCGAAATTAATGAGAAGACTAGAATATGAAGAGACAAAGAAATGTTAGTGCAAAAGATATGGATGATGATATGGATGCAATGCCTATATGAGATGAGCGAGAGAAGATGGCAAGACAAAAGGAGATGCATGTTAGTTCCTAGACCAAATCCTTCAAAGCCTGACCATAAGACTTTAATATTTATTGCTCTTAATCATTATTGGGTGGTAAAAATGACACAAATGGACAACAAACACCATGATATGACGTAGACCAAGGTGTGCAAGGTCATCCACTTGAAAAACAGACAGTCATAGACAAGGAATGTCCTAACTCATACTAAGGGTGAAGTTGCCCCAGTATTTTTGTCAAAACAATCCATAGATAGCATTCAAAGAAAATAAAATAGGCTAGGAGACGTCATCGTACCTCTAAATCCTTCATGGGACATCCTCGAGATAGCTAGTAACATGACCAAAAAGACAAGATAGTAAAAATATAAGACAAAATAGCCAAGATAGTCAAAAGATAAGACAAGATAGACCAAAAAGATTAATAGCCATTTTATTTTGTTTGCCAAAGATTGATTTCTTGTTGATTTGACAGTTTTGATGGTTTAAGAGTTTTGCCAATTTGACGGTGTTGACAGTTTGACGGTGCCTATTGTCAGGAAGAAAACATTCTAAAAAAGGCAAAGGACATTTTGACGAGGTCTAACTCCAAGAAGGACACATCTTGAAGAGGACCAAAGAGTGACGAGACTGACATTGTTTTGACTAATATGTTTTGACAAGTTGACTGATGTTGACTATATGATTGATTGGACTGTGTTGTCTGATTTTGACCAATTTTGACATGGACGTTTCGAATGACTGTCTTGTGTCTGAGTTTGACTATGTCTAAATTATTTGACCAATGTGATGATTGTGACAAATGCCATGATTTTATTTGGACCAACCTAAAAGGACTGACCTAATGTCTCGGGGACTCATCGATTAATGGCCTTGCCTACGTAGCAAATGTGTAGAGACAACGTAGTTCGACAATGACATGGACTAACTAACATGATT
Organism: Sequoia sempervirens; assembly: GCA_007258455.2. Lineage (NCBI taxonomy): Eukaryota > Viridiplantae > Streptophyta > Pinopsida > Cupressales > Cupressaceae > Sequoia > Sequoia sempervirens. Next base: position 6,434,499 of record VDFB02000011.1, read on the forward strand.
GAATTTGACTCTATTTTTAGGATTTTGACATTGATTTGGATGTTTTTGTGTTTTTCTTAGGACGTTTTATGATTTTTAGGTCTTTTTTCAGGACATTTTATGATGTTTTTGGTCTTTCTTCAGGACATTTTATGATGTTTTTGTCTGTTTTAAGGACATTTTATGATTTTTTTGTCTTTTTTTAAGACATTTGATGATGTTTTTGTCTTTTTGTCATTTTATGATTTTTTTGGTATTTTTTCAGGACATTCTACCATGTTTTTGGTCTTTTTGAATGGTTTAAGGGGATTATGACAAATGCATGTGACTGATTCATACACATGAGAATCCAAGGACAAACATGATTGTGCCCCTAGTTAAGCCGAATACCAATTGACAGGTGATGACAACGTTGTTTGACGTGGGAAAGACATATCCCAAAACAACATGAGGACAATGATGATAATGTGATGAAAGTATGGAGGTTTACAGCCGGGTCAGGAACGCAGTCAAGTAATGTTTTGGATAATGTACTTGTATGGATTAGACTCATTGCATTTGGAATGACTTGGTTAGGACTAGATGGGATGATGATTATCCTTAGACCATTCGACAAGGGAAAGCCAAGATAGATGATAGACATGAAAGGATAGGGGGTGGCTTTGGTAAAAGACGAGAGACATGAGACTAATGGAATTGTCATATGATTTTCAAAGACTATGTCGTATAAGGACAATAAGACTATGACGGTTAATGACCTGATGTTTCGTGAATCGTGTATGACCGAAGGATAGACATGTCAAGAGTTTTTCCAAAGCATGATTTATGTGTGCTAGTTTTATGTCAAGACCGAGGTAAATGGAAAATGTATGAAAATGATATGAATGAAATGGTCGGATGTCAATGTCAAAAGGAAGGCCTAGTTGATGAGACGACTTGCCCCCAAGTGTAAGAGTCCACATAGACGATTTATTTTACACATGATGTCTGTTTGCCAGGTTTTCATCATGGTACTTATCCAAGGTGCCTGTTTGCTAGGTTTTCACCATTGGATGAAATTTTTCTCTTTACTATTTTCTTGAATTTTTAATTTTTTTGGTGTCACCAAGACGCCTGTTTGCCAGGTTTTCATCAGGGTGACGATTTTTTTACATTTTTCAAATTTTTTTTCTATTTTTTTTTTGGATATCCTGGATGCTTTAGAGGACCACTAATTGTTTTGAATCCATTGATGGTGCCGATGTAGAGACTGGTGCCATGATATGCCAATAATGACCTTGCTGAAGGAGTTGTCTTGTCAGGATCGTAGCACTTGTATACAACTGATCGATGTCATTGTGATCATTTCTGATACTAGAGTTGGCCTTATCAAAATACACATCGCAATAGAGTGCCATGAGAGTCCTTGTGGTAAAGAGTTGCTGCCATGATGTGACAGATTTGTGACGTGAGATTTTTGGACTTTAGGCAAGATGTAGGATTATGACAGATGATGGTAGATGTGGAAAAGTTGTTTGGACATTTGGATGAATGACTTTTTATTTTCCAAACTTGGGATGGTGGATGACGAATTTTGGAGGGATGGTGTTTGGAACCAAAAGTTTTAGATGCCTTATTTGATGACCATTTTGAAGGAGGTGGACATATGTTATATGTGGGAGTCCTCTTGTATTGTGGCTCCACATTGTGATTGACTTTTTCTTTTGACATATTTTCTTTGTTTGATCCACTTGTCTTTGGAATCCATTTTAATTTCATTTGTCCACTTGTCTTTTTGTTTCATTCAATGGCCTTTGACATTTGATTTTGATCTTTTGATTTGTATGACTTTTGTTTTTGTTGGTTCCAAAGGGAAGGTTTATTTATGATGGAATGACGGTTTATGGTGTGGTTGGAGGGGGTGTTGGAAGCAATCTTATGATAAGGATTTCTTATGGACTCCATTTTGACGTTTGTATCTGACAAAGTTACCCCCAGTATCGAGGAGGTATTATTGACATCGTTTGATTTACTAATCGAGGAATAGCCAAGACCTTGATGTCTGTAATTTTCCTGAAGCTGTATTGGTTCTAGAATGCCTTGCTCATGTATGCCTAGTCCTTTGCCTTGATATTGCATGCTTTGACAGATTCTATTTGCGATGGGGTATTTGTTGTTTTGAAAGCAAGATACTAACCCATCATTAGGTATGTGGATACTGTCACTTGTAATATTTTCATCTGCAAGAAAGCCTGCTCTGACAAAGATAGATAACCCTAGTTGATAAAGTGTCTTAGCTTCATTGTCATGTTGGACATATTCCTGACTGATATCTTTGGTCTGATCATGTGACATGTCAGGTTCAGATGATTCTGTTGGTGCTTCCAAGGCAATGTCAAAGCCATCATTATGTTTAGTGTCATAGAGTCTAATGATTTTAGCTATAACTTGATCATATGCAAATATGTCCATAGTGGAAGACTCTTTTTCTGAAGTAATATTGTCTATGTGTCCCATGGAGGCAAGTGTCTCATCGTGGGAAGTGTCAATAGTCGACGCCTTTATAAGATCAACAAGTGTTTGATCGTGAATGGCGTAAAGGTCAAGGAGTGGATCGTTTTGGACTTCTTGGTCAATGGTAGGTGTACTTTGGATGTCATGATTGTCTTGAAGGAATCCTTGAATGGATTTTAAGATAGGGTCATGGGATGGACTACCTTGTTCTTGACATGAAGGTGACATTATAAGGTTATGCTTTGGGCTTTCATTTTGACATGTATTCTCATGTTTAAACAATAGGATTTGACTTTGAGTAATGATAGAACTTTCATGACTAGATGTGGCTTGTGAAGGACTAGGATAGGACATGGGGACTTGGACTGGACTAACATGTGAGGGACAAGGATAGGACATGGAGTCTTAGACTGGATATGTCATGGAGTCTTGGATTGGATTAATATGGTATGATGTGAGGACTTGACATGAGTTGTTAGATGGTTGATAAGGCATGTAGACTTGGACGAGATCTATAGGTGAAGAGTTAGAATATGACGTGGAGGTTTGGAATGGACTAGTGGACAATTGGCTTCCTTTGTCAAGGTTAGGATAAGGGTGATAAGTGGACGTTTGTTGTGAATTACTGGTAGGATTTATGTCAAGTGACTGTTGATGGTGAGGGTAGACGGATGGAAGTGGCAAAGTATTTATGTCAAAGCCTCGTGGTAACTTAGCCCCTTGGTCCAAAAGCATGGCTAGATACCTTTGAGGGTCGCGTAAGATTGAGTTTTCTACAAAGGAGACTATATCAGGATTTTGCGCTGCAGCTTCTAAGTCTTCGACATATACTCGTCCATTTTGGTCTCTTTGTATGAAAGGTTCAGAAGAGTTTTATGATGAAGATGGAATGTTCATGAAGGATTGAATATTCATGTTGTGAAATGGGTCAGAAAAATTTCAATGTTGGTTTGTGTCACAAGTGTTATTATCGATGTTGGGATTGAAATCTTGTCCAAAGTTTTCCATTTGTCCTCTCTGTCTTTGAAGCCTAGTCTCAATCAATAAAAAGGGATTTGCTCAAATGAGGATGATGAAAACCTATGTTTTTTGGATTTTTGATAAGGATGAAAATGCAAGACTATGTTTCCTAAAGAAAATGGCTAATGTCGAGTAAGATGACAAGTTATGACAATTTTTTTGTATTTTTGGAATAAAGGATGACAATGCAAGGTGATGACTAAGGAAATGATTGATGACGAGGTTGTGAAAGCCAATATGAGGACTAAGATGATGATGTTTGACTAAGGACTTAATGTTATAAATGCAAGGTCTAGGTCCAAAATGAGGACTAAGATGAACAATGCAAAGTCTAAGTTCAAAATGAGGACTGAGATTATTTTCTGATGTTTTGTTGAAAAGTCTGAGTTGTCCAAGGTCGATTATTTGTGTCCAGATTTGTGAATGTTGTGTATATTGTTTGAAAATCTAGAAAACACTTGACAAGCATGATGTTTTAGTGTAAGCAAGCACACATAAGACAAGTACAATCCTAGGTTAGGCCAGGACAATATTTGCTAGATTATACGTAGGTTTCTCCAACCGCATATCTGTAGCGTGTGAATTCAGAAGCTTGGCTGCACGGGCTCCCCCTTACAGTGCACTCTCTTCTCAGGCCAACCAAGCTTCCAACCCCCATGAACCTCCCATGGCAGATTGATCACATTTACTACAAACTACGAAAGTGTGGATGCCTTCACACCGACCGGTGCTGCGCTAGCAAATAGAAGGTTTTTGGCTTATTACACAAAGGTTTTTAGTTTGGGACCTCCGTTCGAGTGGCCATACATGGGGCAAGAGATTAATCACCAATAAGGTGGCACTCTAGCCTGAAGAGGTTAAGCTCAACAAGGTTTAAGGGAGTACAACTCTGTCCGTATGACACATCCACACTCGTAATCTTAGGTTTTTCCTTAAGATTCACATTTATATACCGGTTGGGGGTAGCTTGGCCTTAGCTCCGTTACTGGTTTGAGTCGCGTTAGGGTGATGAAATCCCTAGACAGACCCAATTTCTAGAGTTAGTAACCGTTTATCTTACACCCAAGATCGCCCAAAAGCACAAGGGGAGAGGATACTCTGATATACTAAGTCGTGGGGTTAAAAATAGATAAAAATGGGTCTGATTTTCTGATCACCGAGTTTTCACAAGGTGAGAGCATACTCACCTACCATTATGCAAACACACTCAGACATAGTAGAAAGACAAGTTCATTTTAATTGCACCAAAGGAAATGTGTATTATACTAAAAAAGACAAACACATTGTTTTGATGTTTAGTCTTGGACATTCAAACCTGCAAGACCACACATTAGTAGTTTGAATGTTTGTCTTTGACTATCGATCTGCAAAAATAGTTAGATGCGTCATTTTTTTCCACTTGATCCAATGTGTCATTTGAAGCGTTTATTTTCTGCACGTAGTGCCCCTCCATTCTCATAGTGGATGTGCAGGAAGTTTGGCTTTGGAACTTGGAGATGAAAGTAAAATAATAGAGACATTTAAAGGTATGTGCTAATGATGTTAAACAATTGATATTGTATATCATGAATTTATGGACTAAATAAAAAGGTTAGGAAATGATTTATTATATGTGTTTAAGGATATATTTATCATGATGTGTGTATTCAGACATGACCATTACTACAATGTATGTTATTGACATATTGATGTGATGAAAGTATTTTGTTACCTTTGGGGTTTTCACTTGATTCTAATATATTATCATTGTGTTGTCATATTATTATGATTTTGATTATGGTTATCTTTATTATCATAAAATATACTGATTTGTGTTCAAGCTTTGTGGTTCCAAGATGGGGCATGAGCTTCTATTAGTGTTTTGGTGAGTATGATGCATATTGTTATGTTATTGTTATTATGCAGAGATTTACTTGGATAACTGAGTGATACAGTAGTATGTTTGTTAGGATAAGTGGAAAGGGCTGGCATCGTACCATTGGACGTATGAGAGACATACGAGAATGAGATATGATTGCTAGAGCTTCTTTCCTAGTGCTTCGGCTATTATGCACATGTGCTCTAATTTGTATGTTTAAGTGAACAGGTACTAGGCTACGTCTCTACCTAAATTAGCAGGTCTGAGCGTGCCTCTAATCCCAATGGTGGTTGAGGAGATAACATATAGGCCCAAATTATAACCTAACCCTAGCCATTGTTCTCAATTAGAGACAATTGATGAAGAATGTGTTAACTTTTTCGGGTTGTCATGAGACAATGTCCGATCTCCTTTACCCTATGTTTGGAGTGTTGCATTTATTCGATTGTTTCTTATGTGATATGTGATTGTTTGATTTTGTTGTCTAACCTTAGTTTTGGATCCCAACCTGTTGGTGTTAAACCCCGTGGTTAGTTGTGTTGTTATAATTGTGATTAGTGTTATTTATCTTTTGATATGAATGTTGCTCTTTCATGTGAAGTTATTTTATGATTTATATTTTACCTTAGTTTGTGAATTATTTGAGTGAAGTTAGATATTGAATCTATCATATTTATTGTTATGATTTTTATTAATGTGTTTGAGGTGTGATATAATATTATCCGTAAGTGACATTTATTTATGTTATGTTTTATTATGTTATTATTTTGAGGAATAATTATTTAATTATTGTTTATTATTATCATTATTTGGTATTTGGTTATTGTTTATTGACTAATATTTGTTTTACTTTTGTTTGGATGTAATTTTTGCATTATTAGTCTCTTGATTCATTTTATTAAAATGGTCACTTAATTTATGTTTTATGGAGTCTTTATGTGGTTTTAATAATTTAAAATGTTTCATATGTGATAGCTTTATGGGTGAGAGGTATTTTTATTTTATAAAATTATTTTTTTAGAGTCCAGAACCCACCCTAATTACTCCATTATGAAAAGTGACGAAAATGGAAGTTAAAAGGGTGGCTGGGAGGTTGTCTTTTGGATTCGGGAAGTGTTCTTTTTATTTTGGAGGAGAAAAAGGGTTTCCTTTCTGTTGGGTTATTCTTTTTTGGAATGCATGTTGGATTTGGATTCTTTTTCCTAAGAGATTTTTCCATGCTTGTAAAAAGGAATGAACAATGTAAAATTTGTTGCAATTTGAGGGTTTTGAAAATTGAAAACTTTGGAGCTCAGCATCAAATTTTTGTCATTCCCAAGCGTTAGATCTAGGTTGAATTTTCAGATCTTGTGTTAAAAATTTTTTTTGTATGCATGAATGATTTGATTGATTTCTTTCTTTTAATTTTTAAAAATAAATATTGGATAGTTTTATTTTGTGTGTGAATAAAATATTTGTTTATTCTAAAATAAAAATGAATACCTGTTTATTATTTTCTGTTATTCACAGTAAAAGGGTCTAAGTGTGTCCCTAATAACTTTGTTTTTACGAACTGGGTTAGTGATATTTTTAATGGGTTTTTCCAGATTTTTGTCGTTTAAATTATTTCCAAAAATTTCAAAAACCCATATCGTAGTTTTTGAAATATGATTGAAACACGAATCTTCTGTCAAGTAGTTTCTCTATGACTGCAAATATTTTTATTTCTCCCTGTAGCCAGTTAATGAAATATTATAATTTTAGATTTATAGGGGTTTGAAAGGGGTTAAATGAATTTAAGTTTTTAATATTTTATTTTGAAAAAAAAATCTAGTTGCTGGATTACTTATTCTGTCAGTTGACTTGACTGTAATCGGGTATTGTTGAAAAGAGGGTTTTATGGGATCTGTTTGTTGTTTTGCATTTTATTAATTTTTGTGTTATTTTTAGTCAATTTTATTCATGTTGCTAAGTAGGCGACAACCAGATCTGAAATGGGTCTTTTACGGATTTTGATTGTGAATTGATATAACTATTTTATGGTTGTAAGATTTGATTATTGTCAAAAAAAGAATTAATTCAGTTCTAAAGGTTGCATTAGAGGGTATAGTACTATCTTTTGATCTGTATTGAGTTGTATCATTTATATTTAAATGTGTTTACTATTTGCATGTTGTTAATTTCTTCATGTTTGTGAGTTCTTATGTTGAGACTTCTGTATATGTAAAAATCAATTATGTCAGGGATGTGCATTGTTGGTCTTGATTGTGAATTACTAAACTAAAGTGTGTTATTATGTTATAAGATTGTGAGATTGATGTAATATACTTTATTGTAGTATTGTGGTTTAATGATAAGCTTTTTAGTTTTCTATCCATTTGTGTTATGTAATTGAGTCTATAGAAGTACTTAGAAACATTTGTGAAGTTATTGTAATTTTCGGTTGATTCTTATTTTGGTAGTCTTCTTTGGATGTTTAGTGTCAGCCACTTGTTGTTTTTGTTCTGTTATTTGCTTGTTTGTGGGGCCTAGTGTTGTCTCCTAGCACGGAGGGAGTGGGCCTCAGGGTTCCACGTGGTAGGGTGGTATTTCCAAACCATCCATTGGGATTTAGATGGTGCAATTCGTGCGCAACATGGAGAGTATTTCTTTTCGCTTTATTTTATAGTTGAATTTATGTGTAGGTGATATTTTTATAAAAAATTTATGTTTAGTGTATCTTATACATATGTACCTCTTAGATTAATGAATCGTGTTCATAGTAACATTCTTGTATAGGAAAAGTAAGTGAATTGATACAATCTTGATTATACACATTTTTACTATTGTTTAGTATGTAATAGAGAGGTTTAATATAGAAATGTTGTATTTATAATGCATATGAGTTTAATTAAGCAGTAGATATGATATATCTTTATGTACTTATTTTATAACATTGATCAAGAATAGATTTATATTGGCATAGTGTTAGATGTGGTTTGAAGATAATTTAGATATGTTATCATATATAATTTGATGTATGAGATTAATTTACATTCAAGTGTTAATAAAATATGGTCATAGTGTATCAAATATGTTTTTTTGGGCTTAATTAGTGTAGGTCTATCTTAGTAGCGACGTTAGGGGACCATGGTGGATAGGTGTGCAAATGGGTTATGTTCAATATTACTTTTAGGTTATAATGTGATTATAATATCATGTTAATGTAATGATGTCATTCATATTAATTGGTTGAGTTGCATTAGTTAGTGTTACTTTAGTTTCTTTAAAAAAAAAAATTGGCTTGGTGTTGATGGTCTTTTGTGTTAATCCACTTGGTCCCTTAGCGGCGTTACACTGCACATGCACAAAACCAACAACAAACCCTAACAAAATAATCGATCACTACTATTAGAGGGTTAGCTAGTGAGACAAATTTGATTTTTAGAAAATTTTTGGATAGTAAAATAAAAAATATAGAAAATAAAGCCTATCTAAAATCTCAAGAGGTTTCCAAAAATGTAAATAAATCAGAAAATTTTTATGTTTTGCACCTGAAATTAATTTTTTATGAAAAATCATAAAAAAATTATAAAAAATATAAAACAGCTCTAAAAATTATAATTTTTTTACTGGAGTCGTCTAATGTCATCCCAAATCTGCAAAAAAAAATTGTGATTAGATCTACAACTGTGAGTGAGATATAAGCAAATTTTTTTTAAACCCAGATTTTAAAAGATCTATTTTTTGGCTAATAATCGCACATCCAAATTTAAAATATAAAGAACAGACCCATGTTAAAATTTAAAGAGATTTCCAGAAATGTAAACATATCTGAAAAATTTGATTATTTTCTCTCAAAATTAATTTTTTAATTTAAAATAGAAAAATAATTATAAACAATTAAAAACAAATCCAAAAAGTCTGAATTTTGGAATGAAATCCCGTGATGTTGTCCCCAAGCTGCAAAATTTTTTTTGTGAGAAAATACGTAGCTGTTTAAGAGTTATGGTCAAATATTTGGAAACTAGGGCTTTATCCAAAATGATGCCGAACCTACAACAAAAAACAAACAAAACCTGCAACAAAAGAATCCAACTCCAATATTTCTCAAAATGTGTTAAAATATGTCGGGTTCACCAAATGTATCTATGGATTTATTTTTGGTTTAGATTAGGTGTGTTAAGCAATAAATCAATGAATGACAGAGAAACCCAAAGACCTATCGAGTACAAAGGAAATTAAATAATTAAACAGTTATACCTATAAATTGAATTCTCCATGATTACCTCCATAGTACCTTCTTACTTGCTAGATGATACTTTGCCCTCAGATTCATTGTGCGAGCAATCTGCAAATAAATGTCTATGTCCTACACCAAGCTTTGAAGGATTTGCACAAATGTCCAAATGCCTATACCTAAATGACTATGATTGACAATGCCTAAACATGCTAAGATTTGATTAAATAAAGACAATAAATGCCTCAATTGCTATGGAAAGCCTAATAGTGCAAGTGCAAGAGTGTATAAAGCGAATGCGTGTAATCGAAAAGTAAGGAAAATGACATTTTATAGAAAATGTCATTTTGAATGGACGGGTGAGATTGCATTCTGACCAAAACCTAAAATGAAAGGTCCAAATTAAATCTGAGAATCCCTAATTAGGGTTAGGGAAAATTCATTAATTGAACGGTCAAGATATTATATTTCAGATAATTGGATCGACGGTGGAGAATAAATGAGATAAACTAATTAGAAAATAAGGATTTTCAAAAATCAAGAAGATAAAGACTGCCTGATTTGTGAGATTCAAAAAATCAAGAAGATAAGAGTTAGACTGAAGATCAGATTTGGAAAATCAATAATCTGCCTGATTACTTGATTTTTGGAAGATTAGTTACCATTTTGAATTAAATTAATTCAAAATAATGATTTTAATGAGACAATAAATAATCTTTTTCAGTTATTTACCAAAATGGTAAAGTTAAGAAAGTGATGATATTTTAAATAATTTCATTTATTTAAAATGGAGAATATTATTTTGACAATTAAATAATTAAAGATAATTATTTAATTTAGAGATAAGATTAATTAATTAAATAAATTAATCAATTTATTTAATTAAGACAATTAGTGACATATTAAATAAATAAATAAAACTTATTTATTTAATAATCAGGAAGAAATATATGACAAAGGGTAATTAAATAAATTAAGAAATTTATTTAATTAAGGAAGACTTAGACAATTAATGGCCGTATTTAATAAATAAATAAAATTTATTTATTTAATAATCATGAAGAATACAAAGACATGAATTAATTAAACAATTATAAATTATTTAATTAATAGTTGAATGTGGACCAATGACATAATTAAATGTATTAATTATGCTAGGACGAAAGTGGTAAAAAAGAAGTTTGCAGACCTAGGTCATTTTTAAGTGTCTACAATTACCTATGGTTGTGTTGTCATGTTCATAAATGTCTTGTACACTAAGAGGTAAAAGGAGAGAAACAACTATGATTCTCAAAATGCTCATTGATTGGTTCTTCTACCAAAAATATCTTCATCACCAATAGGAGAGATATGAGGAAAAGAACAAATATGATCATTAGGAATGTCCAAGGTTGTATTCTCTTTCACTAAAACACTCACATAGGGAGGGGATAGGAAAAATTTCTTAACATGTCTAAATATGTAAGACACTAAAATTGTTTAAACAAAAATAAAAAGCACGTGTAACCATTTCATGAAATGTTTCAGCAATGTATATCCAAAGATGCAAAACACTTTTATCCAATGTATGCAAAAGTTTAAGAATGAAAACAATGTATATTAGAGAATGAAAAGCACTTTGATCAAACTTATGCAAAGTTTTATGAGTAGAAACATTGTGGATACAAAAGTGAAAAGTACTTTTATCCATGTTATGCAAAATTTTAGAAATGTGAGCATTTTCAAATCTAATGATGTTGTAGATTGAAATGATTTGAAAAAAGACTACCCTAAATTCATGTTTTTGAGCTAGATGCATAAAACAAATGTTCCCAAAACTTTATAGATTTATAGTATATGATACTAGGAGGCTTAGGAAGCACATAAATAAGGTTTATGACGCTATAACAGACAGTGAAAAATTTGGACTAGGACTAAGTCGCCCAAAATGGAGAATGAGTCCTAGTTAGGGTTTTTTTTTTAAAATTCAAAAAAATTCAATTGGTTTTGATGCTTTTGATGTTTTTCAATGATTTAAGATGCAAAAAAACAAACTAAATTCACTTTCACTAATGCAAAATTTGAAACCCTAGAATGCAACTTTAACTAATGCAAAATGCAATGCAAGCAAATTTTAGGAAAATGATGGACTCCAAATCAGCAAAGAAAGTATTATAAAGGTGGGTTCACCAAAATGAACTACAAATTTTTGTAGGGGCTTCTCTCTTGCATTTCTATGGTTTTTCACCTAAAAGGAGAAAGGTATCCCACAAAAACTTAGGGTTCACTCAAGACTAATGCAAATACGACTGAAGTATGTCTAAATGGAATGATCTAAATGCAAAGAATGGATAAAAGAGATTGATTATTAAAGAAAAACTATTGAAATGCAAGATGTTTGAAAACAGAGTGTTGTATGCAAAAACACCTAAAAAGATGAATAAAAATGAAAATAGAATAGAATAGGGAAATAAAATAGAAAGAATGCACTTGGAAATGTGTTGAAGATTGGATTGAAGACTAAAAATGTTATTGATCCTAAAAATTTGGCCTACTAGGACACTTATGCCATTCTGGGTGACTTAGTCCTAGATCTGGAAAATTGCACTGGAGCCCGTTTTGGCCAAATGGGTATCTAGAACTACAAACACTTCTGAAAAAAATGTCCAGTCCACTTCTAAATTTTTGAAAATTATCCGAAAGTGGAAATGGAAGCCCTTGGTCTGCACTCTAGTTTCTGATAAGTGCCTGCGTCCAAAACTTTGATTTTCAGTTTTGTAAATTACTTTTTGTGGATATTTTGATTTTGCAAACAAGTAGATTTCTTCAAAAACTTTGAAACTTATCCTTCAATTATTTCCAAACCTTCAATGTACCTAAATCTACAAAAACACAAAAAAAGAGAGAAAAATGTTGAATGTTAGGGCATGGGGGTTTGTCTTGGTCAAACCCCTTTTTAGGTAATTAAACCAAAATGAAGAAGCAATGTAATGAAATAATGGAGTTAGAGACTTTCCATGATGATAAATATTGAATTTTTGCAACAATAGATGAAGAATCTGCCCTTGAATGCCTTAAAAAGCTATCTTGATGACTTAGAATACTAAAACCCTAGCTTGCTTGACTTGTGATAGAAGATAGATTATGAATGAATAATGATGAGTTATGAATTAGGGTTTAGAGGCTTGTATTTATAGGAAATCCATCTAATTTTCCCGTTAATTTAATCCCCAAGGTTGACATGAAGGAAAAATAAACTTAAAATCCAATTCTTCCCCCCTGAACCTCAAAAATAGCACAAATGGGACTAAGTCACCAAGCTGGGCGACTTAGTCCACCTGGATGGGACTAATTCACCCAGATGGGTGACTTGGTCCCACAGGGGTTATTTTTCTAGCTAGATTGTCGGGGAGTGAAGAATTTCAGTTTTTATGTTGATTTCATCACTGTCCTTGATCAAATTAAGCCTCGAGATGCATAATATGGGGCCATAGGGGCCTATTAATGATGATGAAAAGGGTAATTAGGGCTAGGGACACAAAGTTCAATGTGAAAGTTTGATTAAATACACTTTATAACACTAAAATGAGGTCCACAGCCTAGAAAGGCACAACATCCAATGTGAATGTGTAAAACACATTACAACACCAAATTAAGATTAGGTTTAATTTACAAGGCTTCTAGATTAATGTGAGAATGTCATTAAATAAATTTTATATCATTGAATTAGGGGGAAGATAGGTCCATTAGTCTAGAAAAGTGTGAAAATATTTTACAACACTTTACAACACCTTTACAAGACATCGTTAAATGCATTTTTATTCAATTTTCAAAGGTCCAAGACCTAGTGTGGATGTGTAAAACACCTCAAAAAACTAAATCAAGGCCTCATTAAGTCTAATTTATCATTAATTATTCCCATATCAAGCAAGATATACACTTTTTGGTGACACACCAATCACCCACAATCCTAGGTGAACCATCTATCTACCCATCTTACCAACAATCCATAAGATATAGTCCTCCATCCATCTACCATCTCTATCAAGAAATAGTTAACATAATCCATGCCATTAATCCCCAACAAACATCCATTAATCATTCTTATCCTAACCTTGACAAGGGAAACTAACCTTCCACTAGTCCATTCCAATCCTCCACATCTTATCCTAATCCATCATCCACTAGTCCAATCCAATCCTCCACATATTATCCTAATCCACCATCCACTAATCCATTGCCATCCATTCCATCCCAAACTACAATACCATCCAATAAAATCACATTAATTAATACTCTCCAAGGACAACTAGCAAAGGAAATTGTTCGACTCTTAAATGAAAACAAAGTTAAGTGATCCAATCACATTGCTAATCCTACACCATCCAACAATTTGTCACCATCATTTCCTCCATCACTTACAAATACCAAAAATATCTAGCAATTGAAACTCCATTATTTCCATGTCAAAATCTTGAGTCTATCAGATAAAATCCTACCATTACCCAAAATCACATTCTGTTGCTTAAACCTTGGGATATACATCCAAAGAAAAGACCAAAGCATGATGACATAAGCTCCATGACAAATCTAGATCAAGTTACCCAAAAATCACCTATAGATGCTCATGATATCCAAGTTAATCCAATCTCTAATCAAGATCCAATTCCCAATCATGTTATCCAAGATAAACCTATCCTTGATAAAAATCCTACCATTGAACAAGAAATCCAAGATGATCCTCTCATCGACCTTTATAACATCCATGATCAAACATTTGAAGTTGGTCCTATCCAAACTCCAAAAACCTTAATTTCCCAAAATGAGACAATTGCCTCCTTTGGAAACATATATAATCAAATGAATGATATGGATAACATCAAATAAGAGCATAAAGAAGCTACTACGGATCAAGTCAAAGAAGAAGATGCAAAATCTACCATGGATCCAATCGACATCCCAAATGATCAAGAAGAAACAAGCATGATGAATGATAAATCCAAAATGTCATATAAATTAGGATCGTCCACCTTTTTCAAAGAAGGATTTCTTGTAGATGAGAAGATTCCAACTAGAAATTTTCACATACACAATGATGGGTTCACATCTTACATCTTTCTTTCAAAATAAAAAATACCCCATCGCAAGTAAAATATTTTAGAGCATGTAGTATCAAGGAAGAGGACTAGTCATACATGAGAAAGGAATTCTAGAATCAATACAATTTCATGCAAATCCTAGACATCAAGGTCTTGTTTATTCTTCAATCATGAAATCAAATGGTGTTAGTGATACCTGCATGATATTAGGGACAACTTTATCCAATAAAAACATCAAAATGGGGGCTGTAAGTAGTCCTTGTCATAAGGTTGCTGCCAACACTCCTTCCATCCACACCATAAACCATCATTCCAACATAATTAATACTATCAATTGGAACCAACAAAAACAAAAGTATTACAAGTCTAAAGATTGAAATCAAATATCAAAGGCCATTGAATGCAAAAATTCAAGTGGACAAATAAAGTTAAAATGGATCCCAAAGAAAAATGGATCAAGTAAGGAAAAAATATCAATTCCAATATCCAATCAAAATGTGGAGCCACAAGAAAAGAGGTCTCCCACATGTAACAAATGTTCACTTCCTTCAAAATAGTCATCATGCAAGGCATATAAAAGTGTTGGTTCCAAACACTATCCCAATCAAAATTTTGAACTCCATCATCCACCATCCCAAGTTTGGAAAATAAAAATTGCTACATCCAAAATGTCAAATAGTCCATCCACACCTACCATCATCCATCATAATCCTATATCTCACCTAAAGTCTAAAAATCCTACTTCACAAATTCGTCGCATCTTGGCAACGACTCTTTATCATAAGGACTCACATGGAACTCTATCACGATGTGTGTATTTTGATAAGGCAAAACCTAGTGTCAAAGAGGATCACAATGACATCGATAAGTTGTATGCATGTGCTATGATCCTGATAAGACAACTACTCCATAAAGGTAACTATTGGCATATCATGACACCAGTATCTACATAAACACCATCAAAGGATTCAGAACAATCAAGGATCATCTAGAACATCAAGGCTAAAAAAAAAGTAAAGAGAAAAATTTCGTCCAATAGTGAAAACCATTTATATGGTACTTTGGATATGCACCATGATGAAAACCTGGAAAACAGGCGTCCTGTGTAAGATAGATTATCTAAGTAGACCATTACACTTGGGGGCAAGTTGTCTCATCTCCCATACCTTTCTCATAACATTTCCATCTATCCATACAATCCATATTGTTTCCATCCATTCTCCCACCTACCTTGATCTTGATAAGAAATGGGGAACAAACATAAATCATACTTTGGGAAAATTCTTGGCATGTCTATCCTTTGGTCATACAGTATCCATGAAATATCATGTCATTTCCTTCATAGAATTTATCCAAACCCGTATCTTAGAGAAAAAAAATTATTCCTATGCAAAATAGTCCTTGGAGATCATATGTTAATTCTTTTAGCCAATAATCCTCATGTCTCCTATCCTTTGCCAAAATCAATCCATTATCCTTTCATATCTATCGTTGGGCTTGGTTTTCCCTTGTCATTGGTTTAAGTATTCTAATCCACTTATCCAAGTTCCCTCCATAATCCCATCTAGTCCTAAGGTTGGTCATTCCAAATGAAACAAGCCTAATCCATACAATCTTGTTATGCAACCTAGCACATCATCCAAAACATTCCTTAGCCTTATTCCTAGCCTTGTTGTAGACCTTGATCCTTTAGTTACATTATCATCCATGGGATATATCTTTCCCAATCCTCACATTGTTTTGGGATGTTTCCTTCCCATATCAAAATTTGTTTTCATCATCATCATCATCACCTATCAATTGGTTTTCGGGTTGACTATGGGCAAGATCATGTTTGTCCTTGGATCCTTGTGCATGCCTGATTGGTTGATTGTGGGTATCATTCACAGGAATTTGTCACAATCCTTATGGTTGTCATCCATAAAAAATTCTCATTTGTCCATAATAAAGCTTTGTCCTCCCTCTCATGGCCTAAGAACCACTGACATTTAGCGTTCTTCACTTGCCATACCCACTCATAACACATTAGCATCCATCAATCCCCTCACACATAATAAGTTGGTCTTATACCTGACTGGGGAAAATTCCTTGACTTATGTCTTCCTAGGATCCTACACATGGTATCAGCCTTGAAAATCATCAAAATCCAAAAAAAATAGAAAATCATCAAAATCTTAAAAAAATCAGAAAATCATCAAAATCCATAAAAAATCATAAACAATCAAAATCCAAAAAAATCATAAAACATCAAAAACTCCAAAAACAGAGTCAGATTCAGGGTCAATATGTGTCAGTCTAGTCGAACTACGTTGTTTCTATGCATTGCTATGTAGGCAAGGCCATCACTCGATGGGCCCTCAAGACATTAGGTCTGTCCTTAGGGTTCTTTCAAGTCATCAATTTTGGACAGTGTTCAGTTGAACTACGAGGTATTTGCATGTATAACATAGGCAAGGACATCAATCGATGAGCCCCTAAGGCCCTAGGTTAGTCCTTTAGGGTTTGTTGAGTCTGTTTGGGTCTTTTGTCTTCAAGAAATCAAACATCTAAACCAAATTACAAATCAACAAATCAACTATCCAACAAGTCTTCAATCCAAACTAGTCAATTATCTTAGATTGGTCTTATCATTTTGTCCTATTTAGGATGTGTCCTTCCTAAATTGAGACACTGGTCATTGATCAATCTTATCATTTTCCTTAAATAAGATATGCCTTTCCTAAAACTATGCATAATCAACATTGGTCAATAAATCTTATCAATCATTCAATCAATTAAGTTTTCCTTAAATAGGATGTGTCCTTCCTAAAATTAGGCATGGTCAATCAATCAATCAAGCTTGTCAATCAGTCAATTAGTTTTTTCCTTATACAGGATATGTATTTCCCGAAACCAAGTGTAATCGGCCTTGGTCAATCAATCTTGTCAACAAGTCAAACCTATCAATCAATTAATTTCATCAATTAACAAATGGTCTTGTCATATTGTTCAATCGATCAATCAATCAATCAATCTATCGAGTCAAAAAATTAGTCAATTGGTCAACCTTATCAATCAATCAACATCGGTCAATCAAACATGTCAATTAGTTAGTTCATCAATCACATTAATCTCATCATCAAATAAACTCTGGCAACTGATCTAAATGGCTATTGACTTTGGTGGTCTAGTTGGTCTTATCTTTTTTATTGGTCTTTGGTCATGTTACTAGCTACCTCAAGGATGTCCCATGAAGGAATTAGAGGAGAGATGATGGATCATGATCTCTTTTCTTTTAATTTTTGTTTGTGGTTTGTCTTGACAAAAAGACTGGGGCAATTGGGTCCTTAGTATGAGTCATGGCATTCCTTGTCTTTTGATTGTTTGTCTTTTGCAAGTGGTAACATTACACAACTTGGTCTATGTCATACCATGGTGATTGTGCTCCATTTACTATAATTTTGATGCCCAATGATGATAAACATGCAAGTTAACATTTGTTAAGAAAGAAAATCAATCCCTTTTCATTTGACTAAGTCCACATTGACATTCATCTTCTCCATACTAAGATCCATCTTCTTCGCACTTACATCTTCCATTTGCAATCATCCTGAAGGCTTGCAAGTTGAATGCTTCTCCTGTTAGTGCATCAAAGTGGATTTTCGAAATAAATTCTCAATTTTTTTGAAAATTTTAAAATAATTCTAAGAGGGCATAGGTCTATCCCACCTTCACTAGGGCATGTTGGGGCATGATTTGAACTTGATTTTTTATTTATTCTTTGACACAATGCTCAAATCACATTATGTCAAGTCGATTAAATTTTTAAATCCTTCAAATAAAATTATTATTGAAAACTATAGCCAATAAATTTGTTGTTCGAATTTACTTGGAAAATGATGCTTACTTCAAAGTGTTCAGCAGTATGACTTCACCAAAGGTGATGGTCTGGTAGGAGGTTTATTCCCCAAGCATCTAATTCATTACAAAAAGTGGTATACAAAAGTTTTTCAAGGTATGCTTCTATCAACAATGCATGATACCTCATCTTACCTCTACCAAGCTCTTAATAAATACCATTTTGCTTTCACTATGGAGGACATAGATCAAATAAAGAGGAAGTTTCATGCAATTTCCTTCTTGAGGAATCATACATGTGTGCATGATTTGTAATTATCAATCCTTCCACAAGCTGCCAAGGGAAAATATTGTTATTGCTATGTTCCTGATATCAATGCAATAGCTCCTTCATAGGATTATGATCATAAGTAGAAACAAGTATATGATGAAAGTTTAGTTAATGGCCCTCGAAGGGTAGGGAACAAATCAACTTCCTTCTAATCAATTTTTCGGTTCATCCCCTATTTAGCTTCTGCAGGTCGAATATGTAATCAGGGTTTTTTGGTTGTTATGAGAATAATGTTGTTTTCTATTAAGCATCGAATGTCATATAAAGGGAATGTAAAGGGTCTATTTTTTGGAAATGTAATGGGATATTTCTTCTCACAATGTAACGAGGCATGTAAAGGGATTTATTCAATGTAACTGGGAAGGGTCAGTATTTTGGAAATGTAATAGGGTCTGTCTTTTCACATTGTAAAGTGGGTTTGTTGTCTATAAATGCAAAGAGGTTTATACTAGGGTTGAGTCAATCAGTCGTAGGATCATGATAGGAAATTATGTACTTTCTCAAGCTATAACCAGAGGTTTTCTTCCTAGTTCTTTCTTGCCGGTATGCTCACCTGAACTAGGTTTTTGTAATAACTATTATTTAATATAATATAATTATAGTGGCTTTCCACTTTTGCTAAATATATATATATATATATATATATATAATTGAAAAATTAAAAGCTTTAAAAACCTTTTAAAAAAAGATTTAAAAAAAAAAAAAACATTTGTGAGGGGATTTGTAGACCCCCCACAACCTCAGTCGTATTGTAGGGACTGACATTCCTTGTCAGGTATACAATCTCATAGGGATATCAACCCCTGGTATGCTAGCGGGCTTTACCCCACCTCGATAGTTGATTATCAATGGTCGGTGGGAGAATTAAAATAACCGCCCAAAAAAATAAATTAAGAAATTCAAATGTTTTAAAAACAATTTTAAAATCCACCATTTTAAACAATAAATTGTATTTGATACCCATTTCAAGTCCGAATAGATAAGGGGGGCGATGATTTTTTTTTTCAAATTTAAAAATTAAACCAAATTTAAATTATTTTTCAAATCTACCATCGGCATGCCATCGCCATCGGTGGCTCCACTCAGGGACTACCAATGAGGTTGCTTTACATGATCAAATAGGCAATTTTTTTAAACCTGAATAACTTTCACCCAATAGCTCATATTTTTTACTTCTTATACTCGTTGGAAAGGTGGTTTCGATCATTATGCAATGGTATAGGTTTGGTTTCTTTATTTTTCCATTTTAATTAGTTTTTTGAGCCCAAAAGTGAGATGTTCTCATTTTCACAGTTTTGAGCATAACCTTTGCATACATAATCGAATTTTTTATTTTGAATAAGCGTTGGAGAGCATGTGTAGTGTACTACATAGTGGTTTAGATTTCTTATCAGTTTGTGGTGCAAGAAATGTATGGTATTTGTTTGATCACTTGTAGTTGCCTGATATTCAAGGTGTGGTTGTGTGATCTTTGAATGAGTCAAGAGGTGAAACCTTGAGGGAGCACATATTTTTATATGATACTTATGATGGTACAACTGGTTATTATTAGTTTGGTGCTTCTTGGTATAAGTTTACATGTATTTTTCAGAGTTGGAATTTGATGGTGATAGGTGCACAGGTTGTCTTTAGTTTTGAGGACATGGTTTGACATGAGTGGAAACTTGGAGTCTCATATGGGTGATAATTGAGTGAAAGTACACCGATGGATATGATTATGGTGTCATGGGTATGTAGGTACATTTATGCATTGGCATGACATGATCATGTATGTGGTTGTTCGGTGGTGATATGGTTTGATGTTAGGAGGTTCTTTTAATCTTGTTGATGCTTGTTTGGTTCCTTGACTATGGTTAATCATTTGTGGACATGTTTGGAAAATAGGATCTATGGCTGATTTGGCGTTTGAGTCTTGATGTCTACAAGATTATCTTCTTTGATATCTTAGTTTGTAGGTTACTAATGTGATGATGATTTTGCATGTTTTAGTGGTTGGATTTACGAGTTATGTGATTCGTAGGTATATGCAGCCTATTGATTACAGTGGGATGACTTGGATGTGGACTATCTATATCCACTAGGTTTTATTAATTGTTTTTACAAATTTCATTAGTTGGCCTTGTCAATGGTCATTTGTGTATTGGAATGTTGCTTTGGGATGAGAGGATGGATGGTTAGAGTACCTAATTAGTTAGTTCATGGGACTTGTAACATGTGGTTTGATCATTATGTCATGATAGCTTGGTACATTCATTGGTTATACACTTTCAATGGGAGCTTTTAACAGTGATGATTTGGTGATGTAGGATTGGTTCTTGATGGTTTGTTGGTGGTTGTATGTATCTTATTCCCTTGGAGATCTTGGTTTCACTTGATGTTACTAATATTTCAATTATGTGTGTAGACTTGGATGGCCTTCATGGAGGAGATTGTTGTCATGATACCATGTGTAGCTCGGTATCATGGTTCAGTAGGAGTTGTTGGAAGTGATGTGGATGCATCATTGGTAATGGTTATCTTCATGTGATTGGAGATGTGGTTTCTTGGTTTAGAGTGTGTTTTTTATTATGTCATGATATACTCTTGATACTAGTTTAGAGTTTGGCATGGTACATGTTCTCTTGATACCAAGATGTATACATTGGTGCATGTGATCTCCTAGGAGGAGATGGTTAGATCATGATGTCATGATAGGTTCATGATTCTGTAGTTGGAGCTTTGACATTGATCTTCGTGGCTCTCTTTGTATTGAGTACTCAATAATTTTCTTGATTACTTCATGATGGTGTTATGTTGCATTTGGAGTTTGGCATGTATTGTTCGATTAAAAGTGCTCATGGATACTTGGAGACATAGGTGAGGTTGGAGTTCTCTTGTCATTAGAGACATTTTCTTAAGATGGTTAATCTTTGGAGGTTTTAGCAGGAAGACCGAGGAGCTTTCACTTGGGTATGGATGTGAGTTCATGATGGACCAATAGAGGAGATAGTTCTTGGAGTGAGTCATGATGGCTTGGTTATCCTAGAGAAGCATTCTCATTCCCCACTCTTGGTCTACTTAGAGGTTTATCTTTGAGAGGTATTTTCCCATTATTCTTTCAGATGTGTTATGTTTCATGCCTTGATTTCTTATGGAAATGAGTTGATTCATGGTGATTGATTTTGGAGACTCATTTGAGGATTATTTAGCATGAGTTTATATTGCTTTATCTTTCATGGATATGGATCTTGAGCTATGGATAATTAGTTTTGGAGGATTAATTTTGAGAGATGTTTGGCATGGTTATCTCCTTGTGCATTTGAGTTTATGTTATCATTCATTGATGAGGAGTTTAGGAGATGTTCTATGGGCTGATTTTCAGATTTGGGAATGGTTACTTTGAGTTGATCTTCTTGATTAGAGAGGCTTACATCCATGTTGGCATTTACATGATTTATATGTTGTTTGATCTAAGAGATTGGGTGTTGTTTTGGGTGTTGTTGAGGCTTCTCATTTGGGGTTCTTAGGAGATCATATTTGACATAGCATTGCAATTTTGAGGTGTTGGTAGAAGGACATGTTATGGTTTACAGGTTTTCTCTCTTCATGGTTCCTTCCTAGAGGTTCATGTTCATATGATTTGGGAGGATGGTGGCAACATGTGAGATATTATGTAGCTATTTGGGTTGCATGTGTGGATCATTGTTATTATTCTTGTTACTTTATTGTTGATTATTTATCACACCTTAGAATAGCATTGGCATAGTGTTGATTGGTAGACTTGATATGCTTTGACATTACCCATGCAATGGGAGTTCCTAGATATGTATATTCTTTATTGATAAGTTTGATATAGGGAACTTATAATTGCAGTTTATGGGTTGCATATGTTGTTGGCATGAGTTTACTGATGTTATTGATACCTAGGAGGTATGTATGGTTGGATGCATTAGCATGTGTTGTGGATGTTATTTACGATCATGTGAGTTTTTTAAAGTTGATAGCAGCTTAGTTAGAGCCTTTGTTATCACTTGGATTTGATGCTTGTGTTCTTGGATTAGTGCATCTTCACCTTGACATGTTCCTTTTCTTCCATAGGTGACATGTTGGAGGATGAGAGGAGTTCTTGTTGAGATGGTGGTCACTTTATTCTTATTGCAAATACCTTGATGGAGCACAAGAGAATGTTGGAGATTCATGTGGTTTCAAGTATGGTTATGATGATGTATTTTATGTATTGATACCTTATGCAATGTATACAACAAGTGGGAGAATGTTGGGATATGGTGTTGTACACCATTGCATAAAAGTTATATTATAATGTTGTAATTAAATAATTATTTAGTTGTGATGCACATAGGAGGTGTGGTTAATCACACTAGATAATTATTTGGGGACCACTTTATGTTGTATTGTAACATTGTATTATTATTTAATGTGTGGGAGACATAGGATAATAATTTAATATTGGATCTTCTTGAATACAGGGAACTTAATCTAATTGAAATCATAGCTAATAATGTAGGAATTTTTCTCATGCATGATAAGGAGTTCTTTAAGAATCCATCAAAACCCATCAGAACTTGTGCTCTCTTTGATATGAGTAAATTGTTTCCGACACATATTCAATTGGTCTCAAAGTTTGGTACGTGGCACCAACAAATTGTTTGTGAAACTCTAGTAAACACATGCCCTCATTGTCATATCATAGGGCATCCTCCTTCTCAATGCCCAACAGGGTATTCATCACAAGAATCTAATCATTTGGTAAATTCCAAGAGTGATCCTCAACATTGCAATAAGGTTAATATGCCAGATCCCAACTCAGGAGTTTTCACTAACAAGGTTTAAAGAGATCAGGCACAATCAATTCAAGAGACCATTTCAAAACATAATATCACACACAAGAGAAAATGGGATCAAGTCAAAGTAGAATTGGGTTTTCTCAAAAATCCAAAGATAAAGAAAAATCCAGTATATTAGATTAAAGTTCCACATAATGCATGGAATTTAATGTAAATCATTTCCATCCTGTCACTCAATCTTTATTCTCCAGAGGAAAAACTAAGTTCAAAATGCCAAATTGATGAAATTGTAAAAAGGTTGATGTTTCAAGGCATGAAGGATTACTTAGCCTCATGGTCTCGAAATGATAATTCGTAGTAGAGCCAATTGATTGCTCAAGAGGTGCCTTCTTCAAATGATCAAGATAAATGGCTTGTACTGAGCTCTAATAAGGTTAATGATGTGGATCTTGAATATCTAGCAGAAAAAATGTTGTTTTCCATTGGCTCAGATTTGTTTGAAGAAATTGCTATGGAAGAGGATTTATGGGATAGCAGCACCCCGCCAATTCCTCAGGGAAATAAAAAAGCATACATAGTTCAAGGTAATTTAGTAGATTCTCTTAAAGCTCAAAATTTGTTAGAGTCTTCTAGTCAAGTAACTAAGGAAGAGTTGTTGGGGGATTCTATGTCAAAATTAAAAACTTTGGAGCCCACAAAGTCAAAATGCATCAAAACTCTCTCAATAGTTCAATCTCCTTATCAATCTCCTGAGAAGAAAACTACAGGGAAAAGAGGCAGGAAATCCAATCTCACAAAGATGCAAGAACAAATAGAGGCAGGAGTTCAAAAACCATCTTGGAGTCCATGTCAAATAAGCATCTGAGAAGAGGTTTTTGCTCTCCTCAGGTACAATGCAGATCACTTCATGGAATGTCAGGGGTTTTAATGCCCCCGACAAGCGTGCTCAAATCAAGCAACTGATAGATGCTTGTGGAGCAGATATTGTCCTTTTACAAGAAACGAAAAACTTTAGTAGATACATTTGAATCCTCAATAAAAAAGTGGACTAGATGGGAATCAACACATTCACCAGCTCAAGGTGCTTCAGGAGGCTTAGTCATCTTGTGGAAACCAAAGTTAGTAAGTGTTAAATCACACAAAAATGAAAATTGTTGGCAACTTGCGGAAGTAACAAAGTTTGATCTTCATTTTTGGCTCATCAATGTATATGGTCCAACATCGACTATTGAAAAGAAGAACCTATGGGATGAGATTACTAGGAAAATTGGTCTAATCCATATTGGGAAAATCATTCTAGCAGGGGACTTTAATGCAATAACATCTCTTCAAGAAAAGTGTGGAGGAATATGCCCACCTTAAAAAGTCATGTCAGATTTTAGTCAATTCATATCTTAAAATGCTTTACGGGATATCCAACCATATCCAGGTAGTTTTTCATGGACCAATAAAAGGAAGGGATTTCTCCAAATTGCAGGAAGGTTAGACAGATTTTTGGTTTCTCCTGATTGATTTCTTTCAACTTTCATTCTAAACTATGAGATACTTTCGTATCCTGGTTTTGATCATTATGCAATTTGTTTGTCTATTGCAAACACATTTTCCCCCAAAGAAAAATCTTCTTTCAATTTTGAAAGTATGTGGTTTAGGCATCCTTAGTTTATGGATCTTTTGAAGCATTGGTGGGTAAATGCTCCATATGAACAGGGCACCAAAATGTTCCAGTTTCATGGAAAGCTAAAATTTGTGAAGCAACAAATTAGTTTTTGGAATAAGCAAGTTTTTAAAAACATCTTTCAACAAAAAGATGCAGTGTCTCAAAAATTAACAACTCATGAGAATATAATTCAAAATGGGTTGGATGTTGTTTTATATGACAAACATAAAAAACTACAAGAGGAATGGGAAGAATTATGTGCGAGAGAAGAAGCATATTGGAGACAAAAATCTAGGGAATTATGGCTAAAAGAAGGAGATCAGAATACAAATTTTTTCATGCCTCCACTCAGATAAAAAAGGCAACAAAGTCAATTCATTCAATTCAGGAGATACCCTCAGGAAATTGGCTCACCAAGGAAGCAATTATCAACAATGAAGGTGTGAAATTTTTCTCAGAGCTCCTTTCTACCTCACAAATCATAGATGCCACTAGAATAAATGATCAACAAGAGCTTATAAGCACAATTCCATGCCTTATCAGCATTGGAGATAATGAGATGCTTATGAAGTCTTTCACTATGGAGGAGCTCAAATTAGTAGTATTCTCTCTTCCTCCTGATAAGGCTCCTGGCTCAGATGGGTTCACAGCCTTATTCTTTCAAAAATGTTGGGATTTCTTATGTTTTGAGCTCCTTTGGGAACTTGAGGAGTCTAGAAGAACAAGTTTCATGTTCAGGCAATTTAATGTAACCAACATTGCAATTTTGACAAAAGTCAAAGAGCCCAAAACATTTGCTGATTTTAGGCCCATCTCCTTATGCAACACAATTTACAAAATCCATTTACATGAGATTACAACCGCTTATTCCAAGGGTCATATCACAAGAGCAAGGTGGTTTTGTCCCAGGGAGGGAAATGTATGAAGGTGCAATCATTGCACATGAAGTTCTACACATAGTTTCAATGTCAAAGTTGCCATCTTTCATAGTTAAGCTAGACATGATGAAAGCCTATGATAAGGTTGATTGGTAGTTTCTCAATAAGGTTTTGACAAAATTTGGCTTTTGATCCCATTGGTGTAGGTGGGTAATGTCTTGTCTATCTGGAGCTAAGTTCTCAGTAATCATAAATGGTAATCCAATAGGTTTTTTTAGTGCTTCTCAAGGGGTCAAACAAGGAGATCCTCTTTTTCCATTTCTCTTCATTGTTATGGAAGAAGCTTTAAGTCGTTTCATCATTTTGAAACATAGTGAAGGCTTATGGAAAGGAGTGCAGATAGAAAATTCAAACATTTCAGTTACGAATTCCCTTTTTGCTAATGATACTCTCATTTTCAATAGATCAACATTATTTGAAGCTAAGCAAGTTAAAGAGGTACTTAATAAATATTCTTCAACATCAGGCCAAAAAATTAACCCAACGAAATCCAAGATCTATATTTTAAATACTCCTAAAAATCTGAAGAAGGAAATTGTGAAGGTTTTTTTAAAGGCTCCAATAAAGCATTTTTTTGGGATAAGGTAATAAACAGGCTTAAAGGAAGAATCTCGATTTGGAAAGATAGATGGCTTTCATTGTTAGGCAGAATCTTGCTCATTAAATCAGTGTTAGCCTCAATTCCAAATTATTTTCTAGCTGTCCTTAAAGCTCCCGCATCAGTAATTTTTGAAATTGAAAAGATAATTAGATCTTTCCTCTGGAAAGGTAATATTGATGAAAAAAAGAAAATACCTCTAATTTCACTTGAAGGTTTGTCAAAAGGAGAGAATCAAGGGGGGGCTAGAGTTCAAAATTTATCATTGAGAAATAAAGCTTTTAGGGAAAAACTTGCATGGAAAATATATTCCAACTTAGAGGCTAAATGGTCTAGGATAATGAAAGTGAAATACTCGGATAATGATAATCCCACAAGAATTCTAACTATGGAGGAACCCCCAAAAGGATCTGTCATCTGGAACTTCATTGTAAACAGTAGAAGTCTTATATTAAAATATGCATCATGGGAGGTAAATGATGGCCAAAGTGTAAATTTTTGGGCAGATTCATGGAATGGAAAGTCTCCTCTAGCAGATTATCAAGACCTTCACGAGGTAAGAACATCTTTATCTGAAGCTTGGGACTCAAATTTTTTAGATTATGTACACCATTCTGATCCTCTTACTAGGAAAGTAGTGTGGAAAAAACCCCCACCTAATCTCATTTCCCCACACCAGTCAGATAAAATAATATGGGAAGCTTCGAAGTTTGGCTCTTACTCTGTAAAAGAAGAATATGTTCTTTTAAGTCAATTAAAACACTCCTTGCAGCCTCATTGTGCATTTTCATTCTGTTGGAATAGAAAATTTTTGCCTAAGGCGGGTAGCTTCGCATGGCTTTCCATTCAGAAAAGAGTCCTAACAAGTGATTGTTTGGTTAAGTTAAAAATTGCAGATCCTTTTAAGTGTCCATTATGTGATCAAGAGTATGAAACAATGAATCATTTGTTTCTCCAGTGTCAATTTTCTAATCAATGTTGGGATTTCATTCAAAACAAGCTAGATCTTAATATGCCTCTTCCAAACTCAATTTGGGATCTTTTTCAGAGTTGGCCAGTACTTTACCAATCTTCTTTTTTCTCATATATATGGCATATTATTCCAGGGATGGTGATATGGAATATTTGGTGGGAAATGAACATGATAATGTTTAGGAAATATAAATCATCTTTAGAGTTGACTTTGGTTAAAATAGAAAAAGTGATATCAGAAGGGGTAAACTCTTGTGTTCAGAAGGAGAAAACACCAAACTCATCATTCACAAATTGGGACAGTTTCATTATATCAAAATGGAAGAATTTAAAGCTTCCATTTGATGGAAGCCTCCTTAAAAATTGTTCTAACAAAGTTGATAGGAATCTAGTCAAATGGACTCCTCCTCAAGCAGGCTTTGCTAAATTAAATTTTGATGGAGCATCCAAAAGTGAATCATGAAAATTAGGAGTTGTTATTTGTATTTGAAACTCATCAGGGGATCTATTGGCAGCCTTTTCATTCCATTTAACTTATTGTACAAATAATAGTGTGGAAGCACAAGCACTATTATCAGGTCTGGAAGTGGCATCTTAGTTGGGGATTTCAAATATCCATATCGAAGGTGACTCTATGATAATTATCAATGCATGCAGAATAAGAAAGATTCAAAACTGGAATCTAAACTATGTTTTACAAAACAAATGGGCTCTAATTGAAAAATTCAATGCCTTCACAATCACTCACACTTATAGAGAAGGTAATGGAATTGCAAACTTCCTTGCAAATCTAGGTTGTGAGGAAATAGATTTAAATTTTTTGCAAGATATTAGTAAGCTAAATGCTTTCCCTCAATTGATAGACCTTTTTAAACAAGAAGCTAATGGTATTATATGAGGAAAGCTAGCATCACAATTTTGGTTACATCTTTCTCTTTTGTGTTAACATCATATTGATAAATTGCTAAAGTGGACATTATTTTCTACATTAGCAATAATCTTAAGTTATATTATATGCCTGGGGTCATTCGGGGTAATGATGGCTAATAAAGTCATGTGTGTTCACGAAGTTCACCATTTTTGCTACTAAAACTGGCACTACTAGTAATAATGGTGCCTTGGGTAACAACATTATATTCCTTTACAAGGTAATGAATTATCTGCTATCTGGAGGCGTGTGTGTTGCCCTCATTGGTACCTTCAAGATATCGTCATGTGCTCTAATGTGCACTTTGAAATACTAATTAAGGAATGATGGGACAACCCATATATGTCTTTGTAAATCTCGACCACTTCTAAAATTGCCACCTCTCTAACGAATGTAGCAACTCTTCATGACAGTATTTTTAAGGTACTATTTTTGTGTGGCAGTATTGCACATTTATTTCTTGCAGTCCATTGAGGCTCTTTCGGACGATTCGTTAGATTACAATGGATCTTGCTTTTTTATCTATCTTCACATGATTTATTTGCCATCATGACCTCCGAAAAATGTGTAACATTCAAAGGATTTTTTGGGATTTAAAAAGTGCTTTATCATTCCTTTTACTCATTTGTTTCAAGCAAGTTTGCTTGTGCATTTGGGTAGCAAAATTTGAATTGAGCAGTAAGTGAAGAAATACCAGCGACATGGCCCTTTGCCCCTGGAATTTAAGAATTAGCTGTCATGTTCAACCATGGGAATGGCCATTTGAAAACAACCTTTCACAAGAGGATTTAAGCCTCATCTTTAAGCTAGATTGCTTGTGAATGAAGGATGCTATAAGGGTGGTGTTAGGAGAAGAGATTACCAGGACCAAAGCTTAGCGATTAATATTCCCCTCCTAGGTTTTATTAATATTTTTATCAAATGCTTTGGATTTACTCTA
>VDFB02000011.1:6464209-6520544 GCA_007258455.2 Sequoia sempervirens
GTTTTCCTTAAATAGGATGTGTCCTTCCTAAAATTAGGCATGGTCAATCAATCAATCAAGCTTGTCAATCAGTCAATTAGTTTTTTCCTTATACAGGATATGTATTTCCCGAAACCAAGTGTA
This sequence comes from Sequoia sempervirens, assembly GCA_007258455.2. Classification (NCBI taxonomy): domain Eukaryota; kingdom Viridiplantae; phylum Streptophyta; class Pinopsida; order Cupressales; family Cupressaceae; genus Sequoia; species Sequoia sempervirens. Next base: position 6,464,333 of record VDFB02000011.1, read on the forward strand.
ATCGGCCTTGGTCAATCAATCTTGTCAACAAGTCAAACCTATCAATCAATTAATTTCATCAATTAACAAATGGTCTTGTCATATTGTTCAATCGATCAATCAATCAATCAATCTATCGAGTCAAAAAATTAGTCAATTGGTCAACCTTATCAATCAATCAACATCGGTCAATCAAACATGTCAATTAGTTAGTTCATCAATCACATTAATCTCATCATCAAATAAACTCTGGCAACTGATCTAAATGGCTATTGACTTTGGTGGTCTAGTTGGTCTTATCTTTTTTATTGGTCTTTGGTCATGTTACTAGCTACCTCAAGGATGTCCCATGAAGGAATTAGAGGAGAGATGATGGATCATGATCTCTTTTCTTTTAATTTTTGTTTGTGGTTTGTCTTGACAAAAAGACTGGGGCAATTGGGTCCTTAGTATGAGTCATGGCATTCCTTGTCTTTTGATTGTTTGTCTTTTGCAAGTGGTAACATTACACAACTTGGTCTATGTCATACCATGGTGTTTGTGCTCCATTTACTATAATTTTGATGCCCAATGATGATAAACATGCAAGTTAACATTTGTTAAGAAAGAAAATCAATCCCTTTTCATTTGACTAACTCCACATTGACATTCATCTTCTCCATACTAAGATCCCTCTTCTTTGCACTAACATCTTCCATTTGCAATCATCCTGAAGGCTTGCAAGCTAAATGCTTCTCCTGTTAGTGCATCAAAGTGGATTTTTGAAATAAATTCTCAATTTTTTTGAAAATTTTAAAATAATTCTGAGAGGGCATAGGTCTATCCCACCTTCACTAGGGAATGTTGGGGCATGATCTGAACTTGATTTTTTATTTATTCTTTGACACAATGCTCAAATCACATTATGTCAAGTCGATTAAATTTTTAAATCCTTCAAATAAAATTATTATTGAAAACTATAGCCAATAAATTTGTTGTTCAAATTTACTTGGAAAATGATGCTTACTTCAAAGTGTTCAGCAGTATGACTTCACCAAAGGTATTGGTCTGGTAGGAGGTTTATTCCCCAAGCATCTAATTCATTACAAAAAGTGGTATACAAAAGTTTTTCAAGGTATGCTTCTATCAACAATGCATGATACCTCATCTTACCTCTACCAAGCTCTTAATAACTACCGTTTTGCTTTCACTATGGAGGACATAGATCAAATAAAGAGGAAGTTTCATGCAATTTCCTTCTTGAGGAATCATACATGTGTGGATGATTTGCAATTATCAATCCTTCCACAAGCTGCCAAGGGAAAATATTGTTATTGCTATATTCCTGATATCAATGCAATAGTTCCTTCACAGGATTATGATCATAAGTAGAAACAAGTATATGATGAAAGTTTAGTTAATGGCCCTCGAAGGGCAGGGAACAAATCAACTTCCTTCTAATCAATTTTTCGGTTCATCCTCTGTTCAACTTCTGCAGGTCGAATATGTAATCAGGGTTTTTTGGTTGTTATGAGAATAATGTTGTTTTCTATTAAGCATCGAATGTCATATAAAGGGAATGTAAAGGGTCTATTTTTTGGAAATGTAATGGGATATTTCTTCTCACAATGTAATGAGGCATGTAAAGGGATTTATTCAATGTAACTGGGAAGGGTCAGTATTTTGGAAATGTAATGGGGTCTATCTTTTCACATTGTAAAGTGGGTTTGTTGTCTGTAAATGCAAAGAGGTTTATACTAGGGTTGAGTCAATCAGCCATAGGATCATGATAGGAAATTATGTACTTTCTCAAGCTATAACCAGAGGTTTTCTTCCTAGTTCTTTCTTGCCGGTATGCTCACCTGAACTAGGTTTTTGTAATAACTATTATTTAATATAATATAATTATAGTGGCTTTCCACTTTTGCTAAAAATATATATATATATATATATATATTATTGAAAAATTAAAAGCTTTAAAAACCTTTTAAAAAAAGATTTAAAAAAAAAACATTTGTGAGGGGGTTTGTAAACCCCCCACAACCTCAGTCGTATTGTAGGGACTGACATTCCTTGTCAGGTATACAATCTCATAGGGATATCAACCCCTGGTATGCTGGCGGGCTTTACCCCACCTCGATAGTTGATTATTAGTGGTCGGTGGGAGAATTAAAATAACCGCCCAAAAAAATAAATTAAGAAATTCAAATGTTTTAAAAACAATTTTAAAATCCACCATTTTAAACAATAAATTGTATTTGATACCCATTTCAGGTCCGAATAGATAAGGGGGGCGATGATTTTTTTTTTCAAATTTAAAAATTAAACCAAATTTAAATTATTTTTCAAATCTACCATCGGCATGCCATCGCCATCGGTGGCTCCACTCAGGGACTACCAATGAGGTTGCTTTACATGATCAAATAGGCAATTTTTTCAAACCTGAATAACTTTCACCCAATAGCTCATATTTTTTTACTTCTTATACTCGTTGGAAAGGTGGTTTCGATCATTATGCAATGGTATAGGTTTGGTTTCTTTATTTTTCCATTTTAATTATTTTTTTGAGCCCAAAAGTGAGATGTTCTCATTTTCACAGTTTTGAGCATAACCTTTGCATACATAATCGAATTTTTGATTTTGAATAAGCATTGGAGAGCATGTGTAGTGTACTACATAGTGGTTTAGATTTTTTATCAGTTTGTGGTGCAAGAAATGTATGGTATTTGTTTGATCACTTGTAGTTTCTTGATATTCAAGGTGTGATTGTGTGATCTTTGAATGAGTCAAGAGGTGAAACCTTGAGGGAGCACATATTTTTATATGATACTTATGATGGTACAACTGGTTATTATTAGTTTGGTGCTTCTTGGTATAAGTTTACATGTATTTTTCAGAGTTGGAATTTGATGGTGATAGGTGCACAGGTTGTCTTTAGTTTTGAGGACATGGTTTGACATGAGTGGAAACTTGGAGTCTCATATGGGTGATAATTGAGTGAAAGTACACCGATGGATATGATTATGGTGTCATGGGTATGTAGGTACATTTATGCATTGGCATGACATGATCATGTATGTGGTTGTTCGGTGGTGATATGGTTTGATGTTAGGAGGTTCTTTTAATCTTGTTGATGCTTGTTTGGTTCCTTGACTATGGTTAATCATTTGTGGACATGTTTGGAAAATAGGATCTATGGCTGATTTGGCGTTTGAGTCTTGATGTCTACAAGATTATCTTCTTTGATATCTTAGTTTGTAGGTTACTAATGTGATGATGATTTTGCATGTTTTAGTGGTTGGATTTACGAGTTATGTGATTCGTAGGTATATGCAGCCTATTGATTACAGTGGGATGACTTGGATGTGGACTATCTATATCCACTAGGTTTTATTAATTGTTTTTACAAATTTCATTAGTTGGCCTTGTCAATGGTCATTTGTGTATTGGAATGTTGCTTTGGGATGAGAGGATGGATGGTTAGAGTACCTAATTAGTTAGTTCATGGGACTTGTAACATGTGGTTTGATCATTATGTCATGATAGCTTGGTACATTCATTGGTTATACACTTTCAATGGGAGCTTTTAACAGTGATGATTTGGTGATGTAGGATTGGTTCTTGATGGTTTGTTGGTGGTTGTATGTATCTTATTCCCTTGGAGATCTTGGTTTCACTTGATGTTACTAATATTTCAATTATGTGTGTAGACTTGGATGGCCTTCATGGAGGAGATTGTTGTCATGATACCATGTGTAGCTCGGTATCATGGTTCAGTAGGAGTTGTTGGAAGTGATGTGGATGCATCATTGGTAATGGTTATCTTCATGTGATTGGAGATGTGGTTTCTTGGTTTAGAGTGTGTTTTTTATTATGTCATGATATACTCTTGATACTAGTTTAGAGTTTGGCATGGTACATGTTCTCTTGATACCAAGATGTATACATTGGTGCATGTGATCTCCTAGGAGGAGATGGTTAGATCATGATGTCATGATAGGTTCATGATTCTGTAGTTGGAGCTTTGACATTGATCTTCGTGGCTCTCTTTGTATTGAGTACTCAATAATTTTCTTGATTACTTCATGATGGTGTTATGTTGCATTTGGAGTTTGGCATGTATTGTTCGATTAAAAGTGCTCATGGATACTTGGAGACATAGGTGAGGTTGGAGTTCTCTTGTCATTAGAGACATTTTCTTAAGATGGTTAATCTTTGGAGGTTTTAGCAGGAAGACCGAGGAGCTTTCACTTGGGTATGGATGTGAGTTCATGATGGACCAATAGAGGAGATAGTTCTTGGAGTGAGTCATGATGGCTTGGTTATCCTGGAGAAGCATTCTCATTCCCCACTATTGGTCTACTTAGCGGTTTATCTTTGAGAGGTATTTTCCCATTATTATTTTAGATGTGTTATGTTTCGTGCTTTGATTTCTTATGGAAATGAGTTGATTCATGGTGATTGTTTTTGGAGACTCATTTGAGGATTATTTAGCATGAGTTTATATTGCTTTATCTTTCATGGATATGGATCTTGAGCTATGGATAATTAGTTTTGGAGGATTAATTTTGAGAGATGTTTGGCATGGTTATCTCCTTGTGCATTTGAGTTTATGTTATCATTCATTGATGAGGAGTTTAGGAGATGTTCTATGGGCTGATTTTCAGATTTGGGAATGGTTACTTTGAGTTGATCTTCTTGATTAGAGAGGCTTACATCCATGTTGGCATTTACATGATTTATATGTTGTTTGATCTAAGAGATTGGGTGTTGTTTTGGGTGTTGTTGAGGCTTCTCATTTGGGGTTCTTAGGAGATCATATTTGACATAGCATTGCAATTTTGAGGTGTTGGTAGAAGGACATGTTATGGTTTACAGGTTTTCTCTCTTCATGGTTCCTTCCTAGAGGTTCATGTTCATATGATTTGGGAGGATGGTGGCAACATGTGAGATATTATGTAGCTATTTGGGTTGCATGTGTGGATCATTGTTATTATTCTTGTTACTTTATTGTTGATTATTTATCACACCTTAGAATAGCATTGGCATAGTGTTGATTGGTAGACTTGATATGCTTTGACATTACCCATGCAATGGGAGTTCCTAGATATGTATATTCTTTATTGATAAGTTTGATATAGGGAACTTATAATTGCAGTTTATGGGTTGCATATGTTGTTGGCATGAGTTTACTGATGTTATTGATACCTAGGAGGTATGTATGGTTGGATGCATTAGCATGTGTTGTGGATGTTATTTACGATCATGTGAGTTTTTTAAAGTTGATAGCAGCTTAGTTAGAGCCTTTGTTATCACTTGGATTTGATGCTTGTGTTCTTGGATTAGTGCATCTTCACCTTGACATGTTCCTTTTCTTCCATAGGTGACATGTTGGAGGATGAGAGGAGTTCTTGTTGAGATGGTGGTCACTTTATTCTTATTGCAAATACCTTGATGGAGCACAAGAGAATGTTGGAGATTCATGTGGTTTCAAGTATGGTTATGATGATGTATTTTATGTATTGATACCTTATGCAATGTATACAACAAGTGGGAGAATGTTGGGATATGGTGTTGTACACCATTGCATAAAAGTTATATTATAATGTTGTAATTAAATAATTATTTAGTTGTGATGCACATAGGAGGTGTGGTTAATCACACTAGATAATTATTTGGGGACCACTTTATGTTGTATTGTAACATTGTATTATTATTTAATGTGTGGGAGACATAGGATAATAATTTAATATTGGATCTTCTTGAATACAGGGAACTTAATCTAATTGAAATCATAGCTAATAATGTAGGAATTTTTCTCATGCATGATAAGGAGTTCTTTAAGAATCCATCAAAACCCATCAGAACTTGTGCTCTCTTTGATATGAGTAAATTGTTTCCGACACATATTCAATTGGTCTCAAAGTTTGGTACGTGGCACCAACAAATTGTTTGTGAAACTCTAGTAAACACATGCCCTCATTGTCATATCATAGGGCATCCTCCTTCTCAATGCCCAACAGGGTATTCATCACAAGAATCTAATCATTTGGTAAATTCCAAGAGTGATCCTCAACATTGCAATAAGGTTAATATGCCAGATCCCAACTCAGGAGTTTTCACTAACAAGGTTTAAAGAGATCAGGCACAATCAATTCAAGAGACCATTTCAAAACATAATATCACACACAAGAGAAAATGGGATCAAGTCAAAGTAGAATTGGGTTTTCTCAAAAATCCAAAGATAAAGAAAAATCCAGTATATTAGATTAAAGTTCCACATAATGCATGGAATTTAATGTAAATCATTTCCATCCTGTCACTCAATCTTTATTCTCCAGAGGAAAAACTAAGTTCAAAATGCCAAATTGATGAAATTGTAAAAAGGTTGATGTTTCAAGGCATGAAGGATTACTTAGCCTCATGGTCTCGAAATGATAATTCGTAGTAGAGCCAATTGATTGCTCAAGAGGTGCCTTCTTCAAATGATCAAGATAAATGGCTTGTACTGAGCTCTAATAAGGTTAATGATGTGGATCTTGAATATCTAGCAGAAAAAATGTTGTTTTCCATTGGCTCAGATTTGTTTGAAGAAATTGCTATGGAAGAGGATTTATGGGATAGCAGCACCCCGCCAATTCCTCAGGGAAATAAAAAAGCATACATAGTTCAAGGTAATTTAGTAGATTCTCTTAAAGCTCAAAATTTGTTAGAGTCTTCTAGTCAAGTAACTAAGGAAGAGTTGTTGGGGGATTCTATGTCAAAATTAAAAACTTTGGAGCCCACAAAGTCAAAATGCATCAAAACTCTCTCAATAGTTCAATCTCCTTATCAATCTCCTGAGAAGAAAACTACAGGGAAAAGAGGCAGGAAATCCAATCTCACAAAGATGCAAGAACAAATAGAGGCAGGAGTTCAAAAACCATCTTGGAGTCCATGTCAAATAAGCATCTGAGAAGAGGTTTTTGCTCTCCTCAGGTACAATGCAGATCACTTCATGGAATGTCAGGGGTTTTAATGCCCCCGACAAGCGTGCTCAAATCAAGCAACTGATAGATGCTTGTGGAGCAGATATTGTCCTTTTACAAGAAACGAAAAACTTTAGTAGATACATTTGAATCCTCAATAAAAAAGTGGACTAGATGGGAATCAACACATTCACCAGCTCAAGGTGCTTCAGGAGGCTTAGTCATCTTGTGGAAACCAAAGTTAGTAAGTGTTAAATCACACAAAAATGAAAATTGTTGGCAACTTGCGGAAGTAACAAAGTTTGATCTTCATTTTTGGCTCATCAATGTATATGGTCCAACATCGACTATTGAAAAGAAGAACCTATGGGATGAGATTACTAGGAAAATTGGTCTAATCCATATTGGGAAAATCATTCTAGCAGGGGACTTTAATGCAATAACATCTCTTCAAGAAAAGTGTGGAGGAATATGCCCACCTTAAAAAGTCATGTCAGATTTTAGTCAATTCATATCTTAAAATGCTTTACGGGATATCCAACCATATCCAGGTAGTTTTTCATGGACCAATAAAAGGAAGGGATTTCTCCAAATTGCAGGAAGGTTAGACAGATTTTTGGTTTCTCCTGATTGATTTCTTTCAACTTTCATTCTAAACTATGAGATACTTTCGTATCCTGGTTTTGATCATTATGCAATTTGTTTGTCTATTGCAAACACATTTTCCCCCAAAGAAAAATCTTCTTTCAATTTTGAAAGTATGTGGTTTAGGCATCCTTAGTTTATGGATCTTTTGAAGCATTGGTGGGTAAATGCTCCATATGAACAGGGCACCAAAATGTTCCAGTTTCATGGAAAGCTAAAATTTGTGAAGCAACAAATTAGTTTTTGGAATAAGCAAGTTTTTAAAAACATCTTTCAACAAAAAGATGCAGTGTCTCAAAAATTAACAACTCATGAGAATATAATTCAAAATGGGTTGGATGTTGTTTTATATGACAAACATAAAAAACTACAAGAGGAATGGGAAGAATTATGTGCGAGAGAAGAAGCATATTGGAGACAAAAATCTAGGGAATTATGGCTAAAAGAAGGAGATCAGAATACAAATTTTTTCATGCCTCCACTCAGATAAAAAAGGCAACAAAGTCAATTCATTCAATTCAGGAGATACCCTCAGGAAATTGGCTCACCAAGGAAGCAATTATCAACAATGAAGGTGTGAAATTTTTCTCAGAGCTCCTTTCTACCTCACAAATCATAGATGCCACTAGAATAAATGATCAACAAGAGCTTATAAGCACAATTCCATGCCTTATCAGCATTGGAGATAATGAGATGCTTATGAAGTCTTTCACTATGGAGGAGCTCAAATTAGTAGTATTCTCTCTTCCTCCTGATAAGGCTCCTGGCTCAGATGGGTTCACAGCCTTATTCTTTCAAAAATGTTGGGATTTCTTATGTTTTGAGCTCCTTTGGGAACTTGAGGAGTCTAGAAGAACAAGTTTCATGTTCAGGCAATTTAATGTAACCAACATTGCAATTTTGACAAAAGTCAAAGAGCCCAAAACATTTGCTGATTTTAGGCCCATCTCCTTATGCAACACAATTTACAAAATCCATTTACATGAGATTACAACCGCTTATTCCAAGGGTCATATCACAAGAGCAAGGTGGTTTTGTCCCAGGGAGGGAAATGTATGAAGGTGCAATCATTGCACATGAAGTTCTACACATAGTTTCAATGTCAAAGTTGCCATCTTTCATAGTTAAGCTAGACATGATGAAAGCCTATGATAAGGTTGATTGGTAGTTTCTCAATAAGGTTTTGACAAAATTTGGCTTTTGATCCCATTGGTGTAGGTGGGTAATGTCTTGTCTATCTGGAGCTAAGTTCTCAGTAATCATAAATGGTAATCCAATAGGTTTTTTTAGTGCTTCTCAAGGGGTCAAACAAGGAGATCCTCTTTTTCCATTTCTCTTCATTGTTATGGAAGAAGCTTTAAGTCGTTTCATCATTTTGAAACATAGTGAAGGCTTATGGAAAGGAGTGCAGATAGAAAATTCAAACATTTCAGTTACGAATTCCCTTTTTGCTAATGATACTCTCATTTTCAATAGATCAACATTATTTGAAGCTAAGCAAGTTAAAGAGGTACTTAATAAATATTCTTCAACATCAGGCCAAAAAATTAACCCAACGAAATCCAAGATCTATATTTTAAATACTCCTAAAAATCTGAAGAAGGAAATTGTGAAGGTTTTTTTAAAGGCTCCAATAAAGCATTTTTTTGGGATAAGGTAATAAACAGGCTTAAAGGAAGAATCTCGATTTGGAAAGATAGATGGCTTTCATTGTTAGGCAGAATCTTGCTCATTAAATCAGTGTTAGCCTCAATTCCAAATTATTTTCTAGCTGTCCTTAAAGCTCCCGCATCAGTAATTTTTGAAATTGAAAAGATAATTAGATCTTTCCTCTGGAAAGGTAATATTGATGAAAAAAAGAAAATACCTCTAATTTCACTTGAAGGTTTGTCAAAAGGAGAGAATCAAGGGGGGGCTAGAGTTCAAAATTTATCATTGAGAAATAAAGCTTTTAGGGAAAAACTTGCATGGAAAATATATTCCAACTTAGAGGCTAAATGGTCTAGGATAATGAAAGTGAAATACTCGGATAATGATAATCCCACAAGAATTCTAACTATGGAGGAACCCCCAAAAGGATCTGTCATCTGGAACTTCATTGTAAACAGTAGAAGTCTTATATTAAAATATGCATCATGGGAGGTAAATGATGGCCAAAGTGTAAATTTTTGGGCAGATTCATGGAATGGAAAGTCTCCTCTAGCAGATTATCAAGACCTTCACGAGGTAAGAACATCTTTATCTGAAGCTTGGGACTCAAATTTTTTAGATTATGTACACCATTCTGATCCTCTTACTAGGAAAGTAGTGTGGAAAAAACCCCCACCTAATCTCATTTCCCCACACCAGTCAGATAAAATAATATGGGAAGCTTCGAAGTTTGGCTCTTACTCTGTAAAAGAAGAATATGTTCTTTTAAGTCAATTAAAACACTCCTTGCAGCCTCATTGTGCATTTTCATTCTGTTGGAATAGAAAATTTTTGCCTAAGGCGGGTAGCTTCGCATGGCTTTCCATTCAGAAAAGAGTCCTAACAAGTGATTGTTTGGTTAAGTTAAAAATTGCAGATCCTTTTAAGTGTCCATTATGTGATCAAGAGTATGAAACAATGAATCATTTGTTTCTCCAGTGTCAATTTTCTAATCAATGTTGGGATTTCATTCAAAACAAGCTAGATCTTAATATGCCTCTTCCAAACTCAATTTGGGATCTTTTTCAGAGTTGGCCAGTACTTTACCAATCTTCTTTTTTCTCATATATATGGCATATTATTCCAGGGATGGTGATATGGAATATTTGGTGGGAAATGAACATGATAATGTTTAGGAAATATAAATCATCTTTAGAGTTGACTTTGGTTAAAATAGAAAAAGTGATATCAGAAGGGGTAAACTCTTGTGTTCAGAAGGAGAAAACACCAAACTCATCATTCACAAATTGGGACAGTTTCATTATATCAAAATGGAAGAATTTAAAGCTTCCATTTGATGGAAGCCTCCTTAAAAATTGTTCTAACAAAGTTGATAGGAATCTAGTCAAATGGACTCCTCCTCAAGCAGGCTTTGCTAAATTAAATTTTGATGGAGCATCCAAAAGTGAATCATGAAAATTAGGAGTTGTTATTTGTATTTGAAACTCATCAGGGGATCTATTGGCAGCCTTTTCATTCCATTTAACTTATTGTACAAATAATAGTGTGGAAGCACAAGCACTATTATCAGGTCTGGAAGTGGCATCTTAGTTGGGGATTTCAAATATCCATATCGAAGGTGACTCTATGATAATTATCAATGCATGCAGAATAAGAAAGATTCAAAACTGGAATCTAAACTATGTTTTACAAAACAAATGGGCTCTAATTGAAAAATTCAATGCCTTCACAATCACTCACACTTATAGAGAAGGTAATGGAATTGCAAACTTCCTTGCAAATCTAGGTTGTGAGGAAATAGATTTAAATTTTTTGCAAGATATTAGTAAGCTAAATGCTTTCCCTCAATTGATAGACCTTTTTAAACAAGAAGCTAATGGTATTATATGAGGAAAGCTAGCATCACAATTTTGGTTACATCTTTCTCTTTTGTGTTAACATCATATTGATAAATTGCTAAAGTGGACATTATTTTCTACATTAGCAATAATCTTAAGTTATATTATATGCCTGGGGTCATTCGGGGTAATGATGGCTAATAAAGTCATGTGTGTTCACGAAGTTCACCATTTTTGCTACTAAAACTGGCACTACTAGTAATAATGGTGCCTTGGGTAACAACATTATATTCCTTTACAAGGTAATGAATTATCTGCTATCTGGAGGCGTGTGTGTTGCCCTCATTGGTACCTTCAAGATATCGTCATGTGCTCTAATGTGCACTTTGAAATACTAATTAAGGAATGATGGGACAACCCATATATGTCTTTGTAAATCTCGACCACTTCTAAAATTGCCACCTCTCTAACGAATGTAGCAACTCTTCATGACAGTATTTTTAAGGTACTATTTTTGTGTGGCAGTATTGCACATTTATTTCTTGCAGTCCATTGAGGCTCTTTCGGACGATTCGTTAGATTACAATGGATCTTGCTTTTTTATCTATCTTCACATGATTTATTTGCCATCATGACCTCCGAAAAATGTGTAACATTCAAAGGATTTTTTGGGATTTAAAAAGTGCTTTATCATTCCTTTTACTCATTTGTTTCAAGCAAGTTTGCTTGTGCATTTGGGTAGCAAAATTTGAATTGAGCAGTAAGTGAAGAAATACCAGCGACATGGCCCTTTGCCCCTGGAATTTAAGAATTAGCTGTCATGTTCAACCATGGGAATGGCCATTTGAAAACAACCTTTCACAAGAGGATTTAAGCCTCATCTTTAAGCTAGATTGCTTGTGAATGAAGGATGCTATAAGGGTGGTGTTAGGAGAAGAGATTACCAGGACCAAAGCTTAGCGATTAATATTCCCCTCCTAGGTTTTATTAATATTTTTATCAAATGCTTTGGATTTACTCTAGTCACTGAAGGAATTAGAATTAGTTGTGGCAAAATTTGTGAACCCTTAGTTTATTGATAAGAATGCTTTTCTTTTTATTGTGCAAAACTATAATCTATTTTCTAGGGAGGGTTATATTGGAGGTTTATTCCATCATGAATTTGTCAAGGAACGAGTAGAGTTTGGGGAAATATTTGAAGTCATCAAATTGGGTCTTCAATTTAGGAATGATTATGTTCTTTTATCAACTTTAAAGAAATATGCCAAAAGCATATGTGCATCTATGGAGTTTGAAATCAAAGAAAAGTTTTATGCCATCACTTTTCTCCGTGACCATGTGTAGCATCAATTTTTCAATTGCTCTACTGGTAAAAAAAAGAAAATGAATATTGAAGCAGATAAACAATTGTTAAGAGATTTTCATGAATTCCCTCTAGCAAAGAGCTCAAAAGCCCCAAATAAGGGTTTAGTGGCAAGGGCCCAAATTGAAGTTGTGGAATAATCAAAAGAGGCAGTAATCCCCTTTGCTGGCTATGACTTCTTTGCTCATGACACTCCTCTTTCCAGACAAGCTGAACCATAGGACCTTCAAGTTGAGGTGCAAGATCAAAACTCAATCTGTGCAGAACATATGGAAGAGTAGAGTTTGCTAAAGTTTTTGATAGTTAATAGTTTTTTGATGCAACTATTCTATCTTTGAGGATGTTTTGAATGCATAATTCATTCCTCACTTTTGTATTACTTTTGTAATGGGTTATCAGGTAGAGAAATTTAGGGTGGTGGTACTGTAGCTAATTTTTTGAAAATTTGTTATGGTTCCCTACATGTGGGACAATTTTGTAATCTTCTGTAATGATTCGAAACACTTTTTCAAATATTTTGGGCTATAACCGAAGGTTTTCTTCCTGGTTCTTTCCTGTTGGTATGCCCTCTGAACTAGGATTATGTATATCTATTTATATATGTATTAATATATTACAGTGGCTCACCACTTTTGTTAAAAAAAAAATATTAATATTTTAGAAATATTTAAAAAGTGAATACTTAGTACCCAGTATTAAATAAAGGATTAGTGATCTACTGTTCACATGGTTTTATCTTACCACTTGGTTGTATTTGTGTGATCTTGAATCTATAAAAGAAAGCACATGTTTAGTGGTTATGGTTGGCTAGTTGAGAGGGTTGTCATTATTGAGTCTTTCTAAGGAGTGCATATGTGAAGCATGGAATGGGATGCGTGGATTCATGCTTGGACACATGAGGATGCATTGAGAGGCTTGATGCTTCAAAGGTATTCATTGTAACTCTTGTATTTCTTTATTGCTAAATAATATGATGGAGTATGGATGCTTTTTGAGGTTGGGTTTTTCCCTTGTGAGGGTTTTCCTAGGGTATATCTTGTGTTATATTGTGGCTTGTCTATTTGATCTATGCATTATGGCTACTTGTATGCATGTTTATCTCTCATGAGGTTATGTAGGAAATAGATTAATATTGTAGGTTGTGTTGGTTCCCAAATCAATAGATCCACTAAATCCTAGAAGTAAGCCACATTTCATGCTCAGATTTAGTGTATGATTTGGCCAACGAATAGGAAATGAAATTGGAACACATTTCCCCTGCACTTTAGGCTCTATAGGACCTAGGGGGTGACCCTTTTAGCAACACCTAATGACTTACACCCACACTCAACAGGGTATTGCTCAATAGAAAATGCTCTCACAAGAATATCCCAAGAACCATGAAATATCACTCAACATTGGCTAAGATATTGGGCAACCTTCATTACTTAGCATGGAGAACATAGTAAATATCAATATCCTATCAAATAGGAACAACAAGACTGAATGGTTTATTATTAAAATATGGTGATTCCTTGTAGGTTTTGCAAACAAAGAAACCTACTAAGCCAGTGTCTTATCCATAATAGAGTCAAGCTGAAATAATCCCTTGATAACAACATAAATACTAATTCAATGGCCTCTAAAACATCACTGCCTTATAGTAATACAACCTCTTGAGGACATATTGTCAATCTACTTCCAAATCCTTACATAACAACAATGCTCTCAATGCATAACTAAAAGCCAACTTTAATTTATTCTTGGAATAAAAGCCATTAGATAAACATTCATCACAACAAATATGCGATGAAAATATCCACAATTCTTGATTGTATTGATTAAAAATTTATTGTATTACATAAAAGAGACATTGATAATATGACATTCTTAATTTTAAACTGTAGATTGAATCTACCTACCATTATCAGTAAAGCTTATTACATCATCTAAAACTAAAACTTCAACAACAACTTGAAACCTAGCAAAGCTACTTTGTACAAAAATTACACTTATTCAGAAAATGGAGAGAAAATTAGCATCTCTTAGAATCTCTCTTTTTAGTTGGAGAAAAAGAGAATAAGAAGGAGAAGAAGAAACTCTAAATCTAATTCTTCATGTGACACCTGGGTCCTTCATCTACCTTTGATCTATAACTGCCTCTAGCTCATGAAGAATCTTCAATCTGATCTCAGATTCATGCATCTTGCATTATCTCTGTGAAAGTCCTTCACTCTTCATTTACCCTGCAACTAAAAATAAATAGTTTTTACTATGAAAGAAAACCTTCCCTTTGAGAAAATTCACTCTCATCTAAGCATTTTTCACTTTTACCGCTCAACACTTTAAGTTTCATTTTAACTTTGTGAAAAATCCCGTGAAATATTTTATTTCACTACCCAAAAATTAAATTTTTTGACTTTTAAATGTGAGGGCATTCTACAAATAATTTTTTTCTCTCCCTGTGTATTACTTATTTCACCTTCACATTTTAATTATCTCCCTAGCAACAAAATTTTATTCTTTACTTAGAGCTGGAAATTGTTTTAAATGAATTCATTTATCGGGCCCTAAAGGTAAATAACTACCTTGGCATCTCACATACCTCTTTCTCCATTAAAAATTTATCAAATGGTAATATTAAAATGTAAGCTCGGGCCCCACCATGCTTGTTCACTCCAATAAAGCCCAACAATTACCATCACACATCTCTGATGTGTTTAGAAAAGATGAGACCTATTAGCGATGCACGATGAAAATAGAGCAGCTTTGCCCATTGTTGATACAGTATGGAAATGGTGGCATCAAATGGCAATAAGAGATGATGAAGACATGAGATCGCCCATCGCTGATACATTGTGGACAAGGAGATGCTCATTAGCGATGCGCGATAAGAGCAAAAGATGCCCTAATTTTGACGCTTCCACCATTTGAATCCTTCATGGTCTGCTCTTCTTGATGAAATCTAGAGGCATCAAACAAATGTTTACAATAGCCAAAATGCAACTCAATCTTCTTCCATTAAAGTCATGTGTATGAAGCTTCCAATTCAATTTTCCCAATTCATTCATAGTTGGGGCATTTTTCTTGATGCAGGGGCATTTTTATGGCTGCACGCACCTGAAATTCATCATAAATACACTTAAAAGCTCTGATTAGGCAATAGGGTAGGTTAGGGGATGCATTTAAAACACAAAACAACAAATTTGAGCTCGAATGGACCCCCAAAAGATGCCAAGAAGCTCAAAAACATTATTACATTATACAAGCAAAACTCAATTTGAATCCAACCCAAAAGACCTCCAAAACGCCTCAATGGAGAGGGAAACACCTCAATCCATACCACAAAAGAGATTGCAGACAAAAATATGCCTTTAACAACTCCATCACCGATTTGCATTTGATTTTCCAACTCAAAACAAAGATGAGCGATGGAGGTCCATGCTGGTGAGTGAAGTTTTCAACCAATAAGATTGACGAATTAAAAGTTGTACTCAACAAACATTTTTTTAAAAATGTATTATTTACCCTAAAATCTTCATCGCTAGAAAACAACCATCGCTCATTACTTCTTGATTTTCCATTCAAAATGGAGACAAGCAATGCAACTGCTGTGAAAATGTCGTGAACTTCCCCAACCAATGAGAAGCATGGACATTTGATAATATTTTTATTACTCAAACCTGTTGCTCATGTTCCCTTAAATAAACACCATCGCTTAGAAGAAACCATCGCTCATTGCTTTGGAAAGAAGAGCCACCAATTAGCGATGGGTGATGGACACAACAACCATCGCTCATGGCCCATAGATGTGCGATGAAGTGAAGGTGAGACCATTTGATGGGGAAGAACAAAACCAAATCTGTAATGGACGATGAAAAGGAACTGTCATTGTTGATCACCAATACAAATGAGAAAGATAAATCAAAACATTCCTTGCACCATGAAAGCCGTGAAAGCTGTATTTCAGCCAATTAGAAGAAAGAATTAAACTTGCTTTGATCAAAAACATTTGAAGTTGTGCTTTATAATTTCCCTATATGCATTTTTCATATTTGCATAATGTTTAAAATTTTCAAAAATATTTTAAACATAAGTATTTGTAACTTTAGAAAAAATGCAAATTTCAATTACGCTTGTAGGCCAAATGGAGAAATTTCACTGCGCACAAACGATGATCCCTGGAGCCAAGAATTTTTGCGTGCGGCCATAATCAATTATTTAGAGAAAACCCATTTCCTCAAACTTTTCCCAGCCATCAAAAATCAGGTACCTCCTTTGTAAACTGGCCTCTAGGACGTGTTCACCACACCAGAAATGCATTAAAATAATGCATCATATGACCTCCATTTTTGGTGAAAATGGAGATGTAGACGTTTCAAACCAAACAAAAAATGGGTTGTCCTTAGATTTTCAAATTTTGAAACTTTTTTGGAACACCAATTTTAGCCATGTTGCAGTCAAAAAAGGATTAGTTAACCCATCAAAGCTCATCTAGGAGGCGCAAAACTTACCATGCATGTAACCATTTGAATCAAAAAACCAGTGCAACAAATGACATAGAAAAATTCTTCCTGAGGTGAGAAATATTAAATACCAAAGTGGCTCACTCAGGATTTTTTGCAATTTCACTTATCAGAAACCAACTCGAACACACCAAGTCACCTCCTTGAAAAAATATCAAATCTTCTCCTGGGGAACTGCCACTAGAGACACTAGGTCATTTAGGTTAATAGAGCATGTATGTAAGAGGGATTTTCTTCAGTCATCATTCTTCATGATACATTAGGGGTCAAAGTTGACCACCTTGAAACATTCTGGAAATGCGGGTGTGAAAAGTGAACAAATTGCATTTGCTTTTGACCTGGTAAAAATATCAAATCAGACCTTGAGGCTTTGAAACCAGACTAGGGACCATATGAATGTAGGGAGAATGGAGAGCAACAATCCATTCATCATGACAATCATCCAGTTGCAAAATATAAGCTTGAATGGGAGGCCACTTCGTAGAACTGAGAGTTCACAAACAACAGAAAAGTGTCAAAACCCTCCAGCTTCGCTTTTCAAAGAACTGTAAAAAATCATCAAGGGAAGTTAAAAACTAACATGCATATTCACATATATCCCATGAGTGTGTCCACAAAGGGGTTTTGAACAAAAATCAACTGGCTTCAAATTGTGACCCTCTAAAGTAGGTTACTTGGGTAAAAAATCCAGGTGCACTTCTAAGGGTGCAAAGGCAAATTTTTCAATATGGGCACTTCAAATTTGCAAAATTTGAAGGTGCCATTAGGTTGAATGCATTATTTCCTAACATTGAACACACCACATAGTTTCCATTGTTATGGTGATAAGCCTTCCACGTTGTTTCCCATTACCCTATACTGTAATACCCCCATGTTTCTGATACTATTTACTACTATTGTGTGTTTTTATATGTTAGTGTGATACTGAATTGTGATGGTGATTGATTCATCGATTTGGTGTGTGTGGATGCGTAGTTTAGTTGATTGCTACAATTGATATTATTACTATGATTTATGATGTTCTGTATGTAGGGTTTGGATTATTTTATTATGTAATGCTTTCTCTTTAATGTTTATATGTCAATGTGATGATTCTATGGTGATGTTATTGAATTCAATATTATAATGCAATGGTTTAATAATTAGTAATGATGCAGTAGTTAAGTATCATGTTATCTTATGATCAATTTGGTTAGAAATGTTAGTTCGTCATTGATATTGTAATTGTTAGAATAGATTAGGTGAGAGGACAGTGTAGTATCACTCGTTCACGAGTGCCCTGCTACACTGCAATTCCTTCTCATGATAGGATGTTTGATTTTATATATATACATGTGCTACTTGACGTTTATTTGGATGCAGGATTGCAGGAATAAGTCTCGATTCCACCTGCTTCGGCAGGACAGGGCGAGCAATAAATTAACCCAATGGGTAAAATGTTGAAAAAGGGAGTAGGTTTGGAAGTGTCCCCGTCCCAAGTCCGTCGTCTGTTGTGAGTCGTTGTGTTATGACTGAAGTTTTGTCTTTGTCTTTATGTGGTTTGACTGTTGAGTATTTATTTAATTCTTGGTTAGTGTTTAATTAATTAATCGTATTTCATAAAATAATTAATTAATGTTGCATTGCTATTTGATTTAATTGAGAGTTAGAAAAATGTTTAAATTAAATATATTATAAATTAAAAGTGATTTAATTAATTAAAAATGCAAATAATTATAATTAAACTAATATTGTTGAGAATAATTAGATATTACCTTTTTATTAATATTTAATTAGAAAATTATGAGAAGATAATATCTGAATTAAATAAATTATTTTAATTAAAATTTTAGATATGTGTGAGCTTTTAAAAGCTGGAAAAGGACCAATAAGAAAGGGGGCTTTTTGGAAAAGAAAGCGGAAAAAGATTTATTGATTTTAATTAGTGATTTATTATTTTTATGAAGGGAATTATTCACACACAGGAGTTTTTGCTCTGTAGTTTTTGGATCTAGAAAATAAATAAGAAAGATAGTTTTGAGGTTTTCTTCTGGGTAAAAATTATTGTGAGTTTTGAAAAGAAAAGATTGTTCAGAAGAACGTTGGAGGTGGAAGATCGAGAGAAGAGTAGAAGGCAGAAAGTCGAGAGGAGGATTCAGAAGGATTCTTCATCAAACGAAGGGTTTCAGGTTCCTTTCAAGTTCATTATTCCCTTTCTGATTTATTCTTTTGTAACAAATTTTGACTGCCATGTTAAAAAAAATAATTTCTCCTTGTGTTTTAAAAAGAGATTCCTGTGTTTGAGACTTGTCTGTTAAAAATATTTGTATTTCTCTGTAGTGAAAACCTTGGTTTAAATTCTTCAAGAAAATTTAATCATGAAATTATTGAAAAGAAAATTATTTTTGTGGTGAATATCTTTGCACGCCTGAATTTATTTTGGATCTTTTGGAAATCAAATTTATTTATTTTATTGTTCAAATCTCTTGTTTATATATATATATAATATATCTCTGTTTGTGTTAATTAAATATATATATACAAATACCAAAATCAAATATACATATAATATGGTTGAATCTTTCGAAGAAAAATATATATATATATATATCTTATGTATTGGTATAATTTCGTTTATATAAATATTAAATAAAATATATTTAATTCATTTCTTATTTGTTCATACCCTTCTGTGCGTTCGTACGGATGAAATTTTAATATAAATTATGGTACTGTTGTTGTTAAAGTACGAACTATAAATATTTAAATAAAAATATTCATTTGGTGAGATTTCGAAATCCACATTGGATTAAATTTATGAACAGAAAAAAATAAATAAATAAAATAAAAATAAAAATTATTATTGAAAGGATTTTCGTTTTAATTTTCCGTGCCTGTGTGTGTGTGGTCAGAAGTGTGTTTTTTTTAAAATAAATATAAGTAAACATAAAATAAAAATTATTAAATTTTCATTGGGGATGTACCCCTGTGTGTGGCTAAGGCCACGGCAGTCGAGGACTGCGTACCCAGCAGTGCAAGTGGCTGCTGGCACGACAGCCCTTGGCCACTGTGCGCGGCCTTTGGGGAGGCCGCGGCCTCCCTATTGGGAGGTACGCAGCCTCCTCAATGGAGGCGTACCTCTCATTCTAAATTCATTTTAATTTTTTTTTTTTGTAATTTTAATTAAAGTCTGTAAATTTTAAATTAGATTTAATTCGAATTTAAGTTAATTAATAAATTTATAATTGGTTTTTTTGTTATTAATATTTAGTTTATAAATAATATATATATATATATATATATATATTGGGTTTTAATTTAATTGTTATTTCTTTATAATATTAGAATGTGTATTAATTGGACTTGTTTTATAAAGTAATTTTGTAATAGAGTTATATTAATTTTAATTAACTGATTATTTTTATATATTTGTATATTTGTGTAATAGAGTGGTTTTATTGTAAATATGATTTTTTTTTTTTTAAATATGATACAAATAGGAGAAATTTGGAATGATTAATGTAGTTGTGGAAACTATAGTTAATTTTGGGTTTGGAATGTTTTTCTGTCATGTTCTTTTATTTTCCATGTTGGGTAATTAGGGTTAAGGGTATTGTAAGTCTTCCAGGGAAGTTCTCTCGAGTGGGATGTTTGGTGTGGAGGTTCTTTTGAGAATCGTCTTGATGTATTGTACTATGATGTTGTACCCGGTTACCACGAACGGGGATTTGTGCCTCCTAGGAAGTAGGAGTGGGTAATGAGATTTGTACCTCCTTTGGAAGGAGTGTGTTTTCGTATTTGGTTTCCTCCAGTGTTTGGAGTGAGTTTCCTTGTTTTGTTTCCTCCTTGGATTGGAGAGGTTATGATGTCTAGTTATATGTTGTGGTATTGTATCTTGTATGTTGTCGATAGGAGAGTGGCTCTTTGTGGGGGTCCGGCACACAAAGAGGCGCCAGGGTAACTCACCTAGAGTTTAACTAAGTGATAATCTAAAAGAATTAATGGGGGATCTTTCACACTAATAAGATAAAGAATGTCTCTCTCTCGTGAAGCAAGTGAATGATAAGGCTCGAGATGAGATGGGACGCATAGTTTTGCGTGAGGGTCCGGCGGCCGGTAGAGGCAAGCCAGGGTAACCCAGGATGGGGGTCCGGTAGCCTAGGAAGGTTGAGCCAGGGTAACTCATGGCAATTTATGCATGACACTCTTCCTATGTCGACAGTTAATCAGTTATTGTGCGATATTCATGATCTTTGTTCTTTGGAAGCATTGTAACCTCGTGTTAAGTGATATTGTGTTTGTAGTTGTTAATTGACTTTGTGATTGTAGATGTTAAGTGATATTGTATCTGTTGTGATTAAGTGATTTATTGATTTGTCTTTGGTTATTGTTGGAAGTAGTCTTTGATGTTATGTCTTGAATTTCATTGATGCTTGTGATTATGACTTGTTGTGTTCTGAAGTGGTGTTGTTGTGCCTTTGGATTTGTCGTTGTTGAGTTTCTAAGTGGTCTTTGATGTCAAGTTGTCTATTTGGAGTTAGTCTTTGTTATTGTTAGGCGTGCTTGGTCGGGGACCCTTCCTTGTCTACTCTCAACACGGGGGTGGTTGGGTGGAACGTGCTTCGCACCCCGTTGGGTTTCCCTTTCTGTTGCATATGTATCTTTTATTGCAGGGTTTTGGCGGATGTTGATGATCCAGTAATTCTTTGTACCAGATGTATGTTATACTTCGGATGTAATGTATTCATTGATGTATTGTCTTCCACGTGTGTTGGGATGACCATGTTGTAAATTGTATGTGAGGTTATTGAGATGTATGTTCGGACAGTTGTATTTTACTATCTTTTGGATGCAATGTATATTCAAGCCATGTATTTATTCAGGAACGATCATTTGTAATAGTGGTGTTAAGTTGTGTTACTTCTGTGGTAATATAAATGTTTCATATCTTTATAGTACCTTTCGTTATCATATGTACATATGTTATGAATATGGTTATTGTTAATAGATACTTTAAATGATGAAATGGGAATAAGTAGATTTATATAACTGTTAATTATTGTTTATTCTATTATCGTTGTTGTAGGTTAGAATAGTAATGTCACTTCGTGTACCCCATTGGAACTAGTTGTGCCACATAATACATTGTTATGTTATAATACTTAAGTATGTTTATTATATTCTTTTTAAAAAAAAAAATTGTTCCGTTGTTATTAGTTCCTTTGGGGTTCGCACGGCGGGGCGTTACATATACTATGAAATGAGACAATGAGTATTATGAACACACCACAAAACAAACCCAATTACTAATACATAACTTCACTAATTAAATAAATTAATACATTCTAATAATATAAAATAACAGTTGTTAAGTCTAATTAAAACAATTCCAAAGTCCATTGAAATTGTTAAGTTGATCTAATATTTAAAAACCAAAAAACCAAGTGAACATACATTTTTGTCCCACATCAATAATTTTTTGACATGGTAACAATGACACTTATTTGCTCTCTTCATTCGTAGCCTCGCCACTAATAGTTCAGTGAGAAATAAAATGATAGTATGACTTTTCTACAAAACAGATTTATTTAGGTTAACCTTTTTTATAAAAAAAATATTAGATTAATAATTCTAAAATTTTTTTATTAATATTATAAAAATCCTATATTTCAATTAAATTTAATATATATTAACTATTTAAAATATAAAATTAAAACTAAAACAAAATTAAAAAGAAAATAATTATTTAAATAAATAAAATTTGATATTCAAGTATTAACTATATTAACTATTTAAAATATAAAATTAAAACTAAAATTAAATAATTATTTAGAAAAAATGTAAATATTATAGAATTATATATAGATTGGTGAGACTATATAATTATCCTTGAATAATAAGAAGAAAATTATAATTGAATTAATATTTAATCATTACCTACCACTATTTGGGTCAAATCTAAAATTAGATTTGACATCCTATGTGAAAGGAGATTCTCTTGCATTGATGGGGTAGGTGTGTTAGTCTGCATATCCTATTTTAAAATCTCAAGGTTGAATAATCTACAGACATTATTGCATTTGTATGTTCTATCTCTAGCTCGGCTTTAATGTTGACTATGCATTATGCTTTTCCAATAGATTAGATACTTATATTTGTTGTGAGTCTTTATTATGTGGTATAAAAATTTCTAATAAACATCCATAAAGTAACCAAAGGTAATTTTGAAATATCAATAAGGATAACCAACATAACCAAATGTTGTGAACATTTGAAGTGAGTGAAACACATAAAAGCTAACTTCATATAAATGTGAGATATGTGAACTTTGAAATAATCCTCTCCTATTGGCAATCACACATTAAGAAGCTTTGGAAGATTGCATCCCATGGACTAGTACATCATTCAAACCTCCTCAATGCCAAATACAATCATAACAATTTCTTTCTACAACACTCATTCAATTGATAGGCAAAGATATGTGTTGATTCACATTACATGACCCAAAGATAGCACAAAATCAACAAATCTTCAAAATAATGTATATTTCCAAATCCTTTTTTTTATTGGTTTACTATCTTATGCATTACAGGGCAAGGGCGGATTGAATCCCAAACACAAGTGCCTCTGCAAGAGTATTCACCAAATTAAGTGGAATAACACAAAGGGTTATGATTTCATCTTTGCAATGCATTGAATGTTTTAAATGCACATATGCATTGTTATCCATTTAGTTCTCTCTCCAATTTCCGTAGAATATGTTTATTGCCCAAAATTTGTTTAAATACATTTCAATGCATTTAAAGATGAATACAAGTGATCAAACATAACTAAAAAATAAAGCTATTATGAAATCTATTTGTTAGAAAAAAGAAACACCCTTAAAAGTTGTCAGAGACTGTCTACTTTACATTTGCATATGCATGTGGATGCAATAGGTGTTTCCAAATCATGAACAACAAACTTAAAAACTTTTTAAATAACATATCATGAGAATTTGAAAACAAATTGAAAATTGAAAATTAAAAAGCAAGAAATAAACAAATTTCATAATAAAAAATTTAATTTGAAGCCTTTGTAAAAATAAGTAGACTCCTTATTCTTGAATACCAAATTACTGGATTTAAAAAACTATAGCAAAACACATTAAATAGTCTCATTTTCTATACCTTTTTGTTAAATGCTTTGTTTTCATTCAAAAACACAAAGATCTCAAATCACCACCTACTTATGGAAAAAGAATAATCTCCAAGGAGTAGGTAATTAACTGGTATTCTGTTGTCATTGACTACCCTGGAATACATTATTTTTCAAAAATGTGTTACAACACTTTCACAAACCAAAACACACTAGATTTATTCAACATACAATAAATCATTATATCATAAAAGGAATGAAGTGAGACCTTTCAATCATGGGAACGCAACTTGGAGATGCACATGCATATGGAATCCATAAATTTCAAAGAAGATGGCTTCGAACTAACAAACTGAAAGGCTTGTTTCAAGCTTGCATGTAGTTTATGTTAACAAGACTCCCTAGCTATTGGACTTTGCTTTATTAGCCTAGCTTAAAAAAAAAATTGTTGGCCATGCTGCAATACTTTTTTAATGACACCATATAAAGAGATTTCGATTGTCTAGCATATGGTATTTTTAATAACCTCTTTTAAGGCTCGATACCAAATCAGATATCAAATATACCTTAATAGGGTACAACACATAGATGGGTGTTTTTTTTGTTGTATAAATCAATAAGTCAAAGAATTTTTTTTCTCTATTGCCTAAGATATTTCATAAAAGAGACAAAATTGGCATTGAGCTAAGTGAAGGCATATATTCAAGGTTGGTTGCTTTACGCATTCTATTGTACCATTGGATGGATTTTATGTAGGGGATACATGTATGCCAGGTTAAGTAGTAAGTGTTGACCATGTAGCTCTACTTTTCCTTGTGATAAAACCAGTAACTGTAAGTTTGTAGACTGGTGAATTTATCACCCGAAAAATTGCAATACCTATTCTAAAATGGTAAAAGAGGTACATAATGGGGTAACGTTGAGGCATTATGTCAAAAAATTCAAATGCCTTGTCATAAAATATAACAGGATAATAAATTAGGAAGACTAAGGCCCTATGCCTTTTCTAGAAGTGACAAGGAACAATGGAGGATTTGGAATATCTATTGAACATCCTAGTGAGATAAGAAATACGATTAATTTCAAGCTTTGGTAACAGAATTTTTTAAAAATATTTCTTAGAGTATTTGCACTGGTATGTGGTGATAGATTCAATGAGTATATGTAAACTACACTTGAATTTGTATATTTGTATACATGTGAGTGAATTTTGTGTTGTCTTTGTTGGAGGATTTACATTGGTGTACTTTGTTCTATTTATATACACTAAATATATGTAAAACTATTATTTTTAGTGTTTGAAATTAAAAATAATTTGGTTGTGTGATGTGATAGTATGAGAATCATGAAGCAAAGAAAGATCCAAAGCATGCACATATGCACAAGATAAAGGAGGAGGTCGTTGTAGATGCTACTATGGGTAGTGGTGGGTTTTTATTCCATGAACACCATGAGAAGAAGGAAGACAAGAAAGAAGAAGAGGAAGCCCATGGAAAGAAACATCACCATCTTTTCTGATTTGTAGTGCTAATAATAAATCTATTACAAAGATTAATATATGTAAAAGGAAAATTCAATAAAACTATGCAAGTGACTTACCTCAAGATTATGCACAAATTGTGTCATGCTCTCAGTGATGTCGATGAAAAAAAATGGGAAAAGTTTGCAGGAAAAAATTGCAAAACCCTACCACGACAAAATATTTTTAAAATAAGACAAATCAAAACCTATCTCCCTTCAGTTGTTGTTTTAGTCTATTCATAATAAACAAAAGTACATATGAAAATATAAGGGTTTTAGGGCTACTTAAGTTTGATTTGATTTGGATATAGGAAATATTTTTTCATCCTTTTAAATGGAAATATTAAATGTGAGTGAAATTTCATTTTCAAGCATGAGGCGAGGAATGTTTCAACTGCACAAGAATTTTTTTCAAGCATGAGATATACTGGTATTTGCAAGTTGCGATGTGATAGAGTAGAACACGTGTATGTGCAGTGAATCAAATGGTAAAAATGCTTTCAACCTTCTTGCATGCCTTCTCTAGCATTGTAGGCTATCAATGGTGAAATGAAGCTCGATTCAATCTCCTAAAAAATAAATTCCATGAGAATCAATTATTCTATTTTGAATCCTATTTAAGGTATACTTATTTGAAGTTCATGGAGCTTTTCTTTCCATCAACTCATACTACTGCATAAAGGATGCAAGATGGTGAAAAAGATCATGGTCATTCGTGCAGTGATAGTGACCTTTCATTTTACGTTCACCTTTTCTGATGGTTTTTCCCTATCTTTTCTCATGTTTTTTCCAGGACCTGTGTGGAATTCGGCCCATTTGTTTGAAGGAATCGATTTTATGAAAATAATACAAAATGCCAAAGCCTATGGTAAGCTATAAACATTTAACAAGTCCCCAAGTTTCATTATTAAGCCCCAATATTAGTGATATTGTTGCAGAAATAGTGTAACCATTATATGCAAATTTTGGGTTGCAAGATTTAATTGATACAAAGACAACATGTTGTGGATCAAGAATGTTTAATGCACAAGTGAGCTATTGAAAGATTGAGCCAAAAACCATGCTTTACAACAATACAAGAACATGTGTTCTAGGATGTGTTGATGAATGTTTTTGAACTTTTCAACATAGATAACACACAAGTGTGATGTCTCTCTTGAAAGGTAAAAATCTGCAATTGAGTTTCAGAAAATCACCCCAAGGTCTCCCGAGTGTCAGGTCATGACTTGCAAAAATAGTTCAGTGGTTTGATGTGATTTTATGGTAATCAAAACGGGCATTTATGGTTCACTAAGCTTGGAAGTTTCAGGTTTGCAAATGGAGTTTCAAAGTTCTAGAAATGATGAACAGTGACTACAATTTTAGAACAATAAGTTGAACCTCACTTTTGTCATCAGATTTGGCTTTACAATGATGCTGAAATTTGTGTCTAACTTTAGATTTTGAAAGAAATAGCAAAAGGGAAAAGGTTTAGAGTTTTTCCTAAGCCTACTACTAAGATGAATGGTAACAATGGAGGATGCTATTGTGGACAAATTTCCAAAACTAAGTTTTACTTAACCAAGGATAGCCCATAGTATCATAAAACTAGTGCAATCTTCTAAGTCTTACTTAAGATTTTCAAACTACAACATGAATGCTTAGACATGTGCATACACAGTTGAAGTTAAGTGTTGTAAATGAAATAGCTTAGACTAACTTTACATAGAAATTTGTCATCAACAAACCACCAAAAGCATGAACTAGAAATGCATCAAACACCATAGCATACATCCATCATTAAAGCACAACATGAACTTCTTAACAAAAGATAAATTAAATTTGAAATAATAATGTTGAAATAAACTATTGGAGATAGAATCATGCACACATGGAGAGCAACATACAAGAAACCATTAACTCAATGCTTTTCTTATAATTTGTAGTGGCGTGTCTTTACACAACATCTCATCTCTCTCTTTGAAAATGAGACGATGCCCCCTATTTATAGTTTTCCAAAAGAAGAATGAATGGTCAAGATTCATTTACAATGAATGACTCAGATTCATTCTAGTTTAGGGTTTCTCCTACCCCCAATATCTTACAATATAAAATAGACTCTTTTGTCTTTTTCTTATTTTGTCTTCCAGTCTATTTCGTCTTGTAGCTACTTTTAGCCTTTTCAGCTATTTTAGCAAATATTTATCATCAATAATGGGTTTCCCAACTTCTTTTTGCAGAGTAGTGTATTCCACGAATTTTCTGATCATAACCAATAGCTTCTTCTCTTCAGAGAGGTCACACTTAGAGATCTGGAAGGAAACTATTTTGAATCCTTTTATCATTTGATCTCGATTCCATATGCATTTTAGTGTAGCCTTGATCATTTTTTCAAACTCTGTGAAGCCTCTTGCAAAAAAATCCATGAAGTTTGGTGACAACATGTCGCCAGCCCCTTGCTCTACTTTCCTATGAAATTCATGCTTGATCTTCTCCCAACCTAACTCTAGGGTGAGCATTTCATAACCTATCATCAGCTTTAGATAATCATCGTACTCAACCTGATGTGCTACGATCCATTCATGATTTTCCTCCAATTCTTGTAGGGCCCCTTCCAAAATATCTTTTCTGTATTCAAAATTCATTAGCCACATCTCGAGCAACCAATGATCTTCTTTGAGCAGCTCCAACTCCTTTTCCTAGATTTCCTAGGAGAGCTTGAGAATGCTCTCCAGGTTAGGATATGTAATCCTATATAGCTCAGGAAACTCTTTCCAAGTATCCAGAAATCCTGCACACCAAAGGTGTTGTAAGTGCATTGACAGATTAAGAGGGAAAAATTTAATCAAATCATGCAAATACATCATTAGATACATTCATATACCCTTGAAATATAATAACATTCATCATATTTCATCATTTAAGGCTCATTTGGGTAGTTTTTTGAAATGTGGGTCTAACAGTGCAGGTTTCTACCCAACGGAAGTTATCAGGATGAAAGCTCTTAAGGAACGAAACTAGGGAAGTAGATTCCCACAAATGGTGACCCGACAATAAATTTATGCATAAGTACATGATTGTTGAGTAAATTTAGGGAAAATTCATTAAGCACATGTGTGAAGTGGTAGTGAAGGCACCTGGAGTTATGCCCCTTCGTTCGATCAAATTCGGAAGCTTATGTGGGTGTGAAGGAGGCAGAAGTAGTGACATGGAAAGCTATTGAGGCTTCGTTGTTAAAGAGAAACTTTGGACAAACCTCCTCCCGCAAGTGAAGTTTCACATAGCGAAACCCGTAGGGCACTTTGCTTAGTCAATTTTAGTTCTAACTCCCTCAGCACACACAAAAAGTTAAACTTAGCACTTTAGCTTGAAGACTCGATCATTTTGTGGAATGCAGGTTTTGGGAGTGCGAAAGCCGTGGGTTGGGTTGCTATTGAATTTCTACTATTAGTTAGCGGCCTCAAGTGGACAACATTCCGATAGCGGTGGCCTGCATGGACGTACCCGCCGAAGAAACCTAACTTAAAGTTCTATCATTTGTACATTTTCGATATCTATGATGTTGGTGGGTTCGGGTCCGCATGGTGGAGAGGCAATGAAGTTTCATCATTAAGGAATGACCTAGGGGTAATGGCACTCTGCGAGAAGTGGTCCACAAAGGAAAACCCGCGGGTATGGGCCCACATTGACCGATGACCTAGTCGATTTTGACTAACACTTGGTTAAACATTCATAGGGCGATGGTAGGTACACAGTCCACAAAGTGGGTTGCTTCATTGAATTAGCCATTCAGAATGGCATAGCTAGGGCATAGTTCCCACTATGGATTCTCATGCGAAGGAACTTACAAAGCTTCCAGGAGTTAACATTTTTCATATGCGGTCCAAAGTTTGAGTTTAATGCGGATGCAGGGTTGGAACGACAAACATCCCTGGGGGCTTTGCCATTGGTCATGATGACAAAAGGGAAAAATTTTGCATGAGGGTCTGTGAGGGAATTTCAACTTGTTCCAAGGGTTCTCTTCACTTTTTCCAATGTTTGAATGTGGGGCCAAGGGTCACGAAGGTCATCCTTAACCCTGCAAATTTGAATAGCATTACCAGGTGGCAATCTTAGTTTGGAACCCACATTGCACACCGTGATGGTGGCATTGTGACAAATAAAGGTTTGATTCTTTAAAGGTTTGTTGTTTATAAATTCATTTAATCTAAACCCTAACTATTTTATTAAAAATCAATAGTCATGGTGGCGACTGGGTGCTTACCTAGTGGTTGGTGGAGGTGTTTGCGGTTCAATCGCTTAAGGCTTCTTTCGTGTGCGCAAATGTCCCCTCCTTCTCAGAATTTGAAAATGGTCATTGAAAATGATAGTTGGGAGGGTTCTATTTATAGAATATTCTGCCATTAATGCCCTCATTAATTGCAGCTACAACAGGGTCGGGGTTGGTGGATTTGTGGAAACCTGTGCCATAATGGACGTTTGATAAAGACCCGGGCAGCGAAGATGAATGTGGAACCCACGTGCAGGAGATCCATTGCGGGGATACATGAACAAAGCAACACAATGAACAGCCAAGAAGAGATGTTTGTTCACATAGGGAAGCCTGTGTAAGCGGACCTCTAGGAGGCAAAGGATGGGGCAGCCTCAAGCGGCAACTCGTAGGGCAGATTTCACAAAGGTCCAAAACTTAATGAAACTTGGATAGGTGATTTTGGTTAAAGTTTTTAGCAAGCTTAAGGCATATGACCATTTTAGGCTCAGAAATAGGGGCATACAAAATGAGGTAAAAGCAAAAATGACTCAGCAAAGCTGAAAAGGAAAAGAGGGGGTCCTCGTTCTGAATGGGGCGTGTGTGCTATAGGTGCAACAAGATGGAACTCATCCCACCAAAAGAGTTTATGCTATGTTTTCACACCAGATTTGGACTAGGAATTATTCTATCATGTACCCATTTAATCTTTCTACCCTATGAGAAAATTATGTTCCTTGATGTGTGTTCCCCATTTTGTTTTTTGGGTAGAAAGAGTTATGATGATAAGTAGGAGGTATTTTCCATAACATGTCAAATTGTGATATCAAGATTCAACCGTGGAGTTTTACAAATCAAACTCACAGGTCAATGAGTTTGACTCATAAAACTACACAGTTGAATCTTGATAGCAATATCACAAAAAGAGTTATGTTTATTAAAGATACACAGATTTTGTTTCCTCGTTTTTTGGGAACAAGGCTTGGAGATGCACATGCATATGAAATCCGTAAATTTCAAAGAAGATGGCTTCAAACTAACATGCTAAAAGGATTTTTTCAAGCTTGCATGTATTTTATGTTAACAATACTCCCTAGCCATTGGAATTTTCTTTATTAGCCTAGCTAAAAAACAAATTTTGATGGCCACACTACAAGACTTTCTTAATGACACCATATAAAGAGACTTTGATCATCTATCATATGGTTTTTTTAATAACATCTTTTAAGGCTTGATACCAAATCAAATATCAAATATACCTTAATAGGATACAACAAATAGATGGGTGTATTTTTTTTGTATAACTCAATAAGTCAAAGAAATTTTTTCTCTACTGCTTGAGATATTTCATAAAAAAGACAAAATTGGCATTGAGCTAAGTGAATGTGTCATATTCAAGGTTGGTTGCTTTACACATTCTATTGTACCGTTGGATGGCTTTTACATAAGGGATATGTGTATTCCAGGTTAAGTGGCAAGTATCGACCATGAAACTTTACTTTTCCTTGTGATAAAACTAGTAATTGTAAGTATGTAGACTGGTGAATTTATCATGTGAAAAATTGCAATACCTATTCTAAAATGGTGAAAGAGATACATAATGGGGTAACGTTGAGGCATTATGTCAAAAAGTTCAAGTGCCTTATTATAAAATATAATGAGATAAGAAATTAGGAAGACTAAGGTCCTATGCCTTTTCCAAAAGTGACAAGGAACGATGGAGGATTTGGAATAGTTGTTAAACATCCCAGTGAGATAAGCAATAAATACAATTCATTTCAGGCTTTGGTAATAATATTTTTCTTAAATATTTCTTAGAGAATTTGCACAGGTATGTGGTGATATATTCAATGAGTATATGTAAACTACACTTGAATTTGTATATTTGTATATATGTTAGTGAATTTGGTTCCATCGTTGTTGGAGGATTTGCATTGGTGTACTTTGTTCTATATATACACCGAATATATGTAAAACTATAATTTTTAGGGTTTTAAATTAAAAATAATTTGGTTTTATGATATGATAGAATGAGAAGCTTGAAGCAAAGAAAGATCTAAAGCATGCACATAGGCACAAGATAAAGGATGAGGTTACTACAATTGCTATTGTGGGTAGTGGTGGGTGTATTGATTGTCAACATTATTTATTGATTGTCTCTCATGTCAAAGATAGCTATATGTGATTTTCATTTGTGTCAACATTGATTATTGGAAGGTGCTTAGTCCTTGGCACTAGTTATCATTGTCGTATTCATCTTGGACTAACATTGGTGATGAGGTTCATGTTTGGATTTCATAACGTATCTAAAGAAGTGATGAAGTTCATGGTTGGATGTCATGCCTTATCTAAAGAAGAGTTGAAGTTTATAGTTGATTTAATTCCTTACCAAAGAAGAAGTGATGAGGTTCATGGTTGGATGTCATGCCTTATCAAAGAAGAATTGTTGATGTTCATATAATGCATTATTACTACCAGCATGGTTGATTTCATAATGATATATTAAGATGAGGATTAGAAGCATGACTAATATTGGAGAGATGTTGTTGAAGGTCTACAATATGTCTTATTCTCTCTCTTGTTGTTCCTAATGAATTATGTGTTGTTGAAAGAATGTTCCGGCCTTTGCAAGTTGCTTAAGTGTTTCAAGTTCAGGAAGCTACATTGAAGTCTATTTGGTAGAACACTCTGCATTCCTCTGTTGTTGTTTCTTTAGTCTTGCAATTTGGTCTTCAATGTCAATGTTTTGTGGACATTGAGATCCTATATTTTTTAGGTCACCAGTGTTGTCGATGAGATTTCTACGAATTATAGAAGGTTGGCAGTGTTGTTGGTTATGCAGACTAGTCTGGGAAATGCTATGTATTTCTTTGTATTGATGTCTATGCGCTTGTGGCTTGGTGAGTGTGCTCTTAATGTTTGTGCAATGTCTTATTTCCAATTTCTTGAGTTGAAGTGGTCTATAAGATTATATGTTTATGTTATATCTCATGATTATGCATTCTGTGCTTCTTGGATAAAGTATTTTGTACCTATTTGATTTGTAGTGGTTGTTGATGACATGACAGTATGAAAGAAATGTATGAAGGTTTTGTTGGATGTTCAAGGAGGATCCCCATGTGATCCACACATTGTATCTTGAGTTGGCTTTATGGGTTACTTGTGGATATCTGGCTGACAGGGCTTGTTCCTTTGCTTGTGTCATGTGCTTGGGGGTCTGCACTAGCAACGAAAGATGTGTTATGACATATTTGGGTCCTGACCTATCCTATTTGGGGCTACATCAAGTAAATTCAATTGAAAGTGTTTATGGGTCAACTAGTTTTGCGCTTCAACTAGTTATGCGCTTCAATGTTTTAATCCACACGTTTCCTTAATGTCGACTTAGCTTGATGTGTGCCTACGTGTAAATTGTTTTGGATCACATTAGAAGAAGCTATAATATTGTTTTTGCTCCTCTCTATCTTCAGGATAGGACCAAATTATGTTTTTGGTGGCCTACCAATTGAATTCATTATTTATTATCTTCCTGGTCGACCTAATTGAAGAATTGAAGTGTTGTGGTGGATATAAATTCAATATCACTTCGGATGCAATAGGATGGATAAGTGGACAAGTGTGAAGAAGTGAGTGTGCAAATTGTATTGAATATCCAATAGAAGTAGTGCTAAAGATTGTGAAAAGAAAGATCAATTGTGTTGTAACACCTCAGTCAATAGAGTTTGAAAAATCATTGTAATTCTCTCTAAATTATATTGTATCCTGCTTTGAGATAGTGAATCTCATCAGGTCCTTATATCTTGCTCCTAAAGTTGTGGTTTTTAGTTCAACATGTCCTTTGCATCTTGCTTTAAGGGAATGGGCCTTCCTGTAAGTCTTTTTGGAAGTGAGCCTTATATTATGAGTTAACTCTCACTATGGTTTTCCCTCATTTGGTTTTCCACGTAAATTTGGTGTCTCCTTGTGCATGTGTGTGTTCTCTAATTCCATCTCTTTGCTACTAATCTGAGTATTGCTATATCTTTCATTGGTAAAGTATGTTGAAGTTGATAAATATTCAAATTGCTATATTGTATTTTTCTTAACGAGTTTGAGTGGTTCTTAAAGTTTTAAGTTCTAGAAGGGGTTAAGCTTTTGTGTAAACTAATTTACCCTGCCCCTCTCAGTCTTTGGAAGTGCTCAACAAAGATGAGAAACACAAATGGTAATGCAATGCTAATGATTCAATCACAATGCATTGAAGAAATGTTACATCTCCCTATAAGGGAAAAGTATGTCAAAATAACCATTGACTTCCCCAAAAAGTATTATGATGGTTATATGAACAAATGTTTAGAAATTATAAATAAAACTTGGCTCATTAAGCCAAAGTCATTATCTACTATGTCTCCAAACAAATTGTTCAAAAGTGAATTTTGTGAGGATGTTAATGATACCATCACATTGGTGAGCAGATTTATAGGGCAAGAAACGATAAGATAGTTCCAAACATAGATGTATCAATACATTGCAAAGATTGTTTCTAGGAAGGATTTTATTGATTGGACTAACATCATCAATGATAGGTTATATGATGTAGGAGCATCCAAGGTGTAAGAGCAATCTTGCATCACCCAAAAAAAAAATGTTCTTTTATTTTTGGTTTTGTAGGCCTTTGTAGCAACCTTCTATTTTTAGAAGCTTTGCATTTGAGCATTATGGACCTAAAAATTTACTCAAAGCTTCAAAATGTTAAAATTATTCTATGGTTTAAAAATTATCCAAATATGATTTGTAGATATTGAGATATTAAAGTTTCAAGGTTCAAAAATATTCAACTTGAATTTTAGACCTTTAAATGATCAAATGGGGCCTTGATGAAGGTCTGCTTAATTCTTGATCTAGGAAAAGCATGGCATAGAGCACTCCAAGATCTTCAATTAAAAAAAAAAGGGGCCCAATCAAGTGCCCAAATCAAAAGTCTTGCCTCCCAAAACTTGACCTATTTTTGGGGGTTGGGAGTTACAATTCTCAAAATATCCTTGGAGGTACCTAAGGCCATTTATAACAATTTTCAAGCATTTTTCAGAGTGGAAAAGGAGGGAAAGTGGCAACTCTTGAAAAATTAGGGAAGGAAGAGAGGCAAGTGTATTCGAAGTTATAGAGAGGCAAAAGGCTTCAGGAACTAGGGAATGAAGTTGTAATGTGTTGCAACCTATTGAGGATTTGATCCTCTATATTTGTTGTTGTTGTAATTAGTCATTATTCTCATTTAATAAAGAATACAAGTTTTCATGTGTGAATTTGTGTGTTATGTGTTATATGAACATACCCTTCATCATTAAATGAATAATTGAGTAGTGTAACTCAAATAAAAACCTTCCTTATGACCTCATATTTGGTATACGCCTTGGAAAGAAGAAAAAAACATGTCTAGGGATCATGGGAATGGATCAACTAAAGGTGTATAAATACTACCAACAATTATAGATCAAATAAAGCACAATATTTCATGAGGATTAATGATGTGCTCATTTTCTTTATCATTAGAATGGTAGAAAATGATATTGCTAAAACTATTTATAATTTAAGGTATTGATGCAAGTCAAGAAGTAGAAGATTTGGTACATTTAGTTTATCACATTCACATATATTAGGGTTGGTGTTTTTGAGAAGGCGCCCTTAAATATCCCTAGTTACATGGGTCACAAATTGATACTTTTGGAGTTGCATAGGCAACCAAGGGAGGTACAAAAACTATGTTTTGAAGGAAAGGTAAAATTAATTTCATTTCCCATCTCTACAAGCCAATACACTTGCTTAACAATCTAAGTTGCTAGGACTATAGAATCTAAATGGCATTGGTAAACTTAAATTTGTATGAGTCCAAGAGTACATTTGACCCTAGATCTTTCGTTGATGGATTGAGAGGCTTATTGTAACATAGGAATGCTTTAGAAGAGTTTTGGGAGAATTGTTCTAATGAATTTGGGGTTATATGAAGAGGCTGCCATCATTTGAATATCTACCAAATGGAGATATACCAAATAATTATTGTTCACATGATGTAAAAGACGATGGGAAGGTAGAAAATCCTTTATGTCAATAAGAGAAAAATTTTTACTAAAAAACTTCCAAGGATCAATTGGAATAGGAAGGAAATAAGGACATAAAGGATAGAATGAAGAAAGTAATTGATAGTAGAAAGTGGTTAGATAATATGAAAGAAAACTTAATTTGTTAAAGGGTGAATATTCAAAAGTAAAGGAAAGAGAAAAGGAAGGTCAAGGAGAACAAGAGATCACCTCAATTCCCTCCCAATATCTCCCAAATCTCCTCTCCATGCCCTACCCCCTTCTCCTCCTAGGTCTATACTTGTAGGATCTCCAAAGGATCCTCTTAATAAATCCCCTACTCCATCTCCTAAGAGAACTACATATTCATCTCCTAAAGAATAAACCACAACAAATACACCAAAGTGATCTAATTAGCTAATTTAGAAAATGAAAAGGGTAATGTAACCTACATTGGAATATTTTTCTCAATTAGCTTCCATGTTCTCGAAACCTCCTTTAAGACTAGATCAAGGTCATCACCATAGATGCATAAGGAATCAAACAAGCTCAAATTATAATTCCATTATGAAATAAGCTTAAAGGAGAATTATAAATAGAGAATGTTATAGGAAACATTATCTCTTAGGAAACAATCTATAGAGAAGATGAAACAAATTGCTAAATGTTCTATTGATTTGATGATTCAAAAAATGAACAAAGAATCGCTACCAAGGAGGAATTGAAGAACAAAGTGACTTATCTCACCTCTTATATTGAACACCTAGTTGGGCCTCGATTCCTCAACTACAACTATCACTCCATCATTCTTTTATGCTGCCAAAAAGGAGATATTTCGTAAAGGTGAATTGAAAGATATTGTTAGACCAATAAAAACATGGAGTGTTGAATCAATGTCATCATGGCATAGGATTATGAAGTGACTACTCCTTGTAACAAGTTTGTCAAGGAGGAAGATGCCATGAAAATATTGGAGAAGAAGATTGATGAAGACTTGGTAGCTATTGAAAATGATTATCTACATGTCAAACTAGTGAAGGTAGATTTCCAAATTTTGGTAGATGGAGTGTTGAATGGGGTAGAACCTTATTTGCATAAAACATGGAAAGAAGCATATGAGTTCCAAAAGGATATTTTGAACAATTGCAAAGCGAGGTTTCAAACAAAATATGATGCAATACAAAATGCCTTCAATGATATACACAATTTTTTAGGGGAAATTGGGCATCCATTATATGACCAATACATGTTTAACTCAATAGAGGTTTTGAAAAAAAATTGATGATGTGATTAAAGAGGGAGTCTCTAAAAGGGGACAGTTTTGATTCATCTTCTATTGTCAAATATATGAACTATTTGCAATGTATTTGAAAATAAATTAGTTGGATATTGGCAAGTTCATGATGAATTGCTAGATATTTCATTTAAGTTGATGTTAGATTTGTCCATTTAGATGGGTGTTGTAAAGATCATGGTGGATAAGTTCGCCTCATACATAGAAGGACAAACAAAAAAGGTATTAAAGATAGCTAAGAATGTGCAAAATTCATGTGACACTCATTCCCAAGTCAAATTCTAGATGACATGTAATGAAATAATAAAATGCAAAATGCAAGTCAAAGTGACCCTTTGCATTCTATTATATTTTGTCTTACTTGGAAATTTTGGAGGGAATGACATTTCACTTTCTCTTTCCAAATTAAACTATAAACA
This sequence comes from Sequoia sempervirens, assembly GCA_007258455.2. Taxonomy (NCBI): domain Eukaryota; kingdom Viridiplantae; phylum Streptophyta; class Pinopsida; order Cupressales; family Cupressaceae; genus Sequoia; species Sequoia sempervirens. Next base: position 6,501,891 of record VDFB02000011.1, read on the forward strand.
TGTGTATGTGATGCAAGAGAATCTAGTGGTGTAACGACAATCCTGCATCACCCAAAAATATTGTATTTTCATCCTATTTTGTAGTTGTTTTGGGGCCCATGGCAACACATGCAATCTTTGGGATAGTCAGAAGTTTGAACAACCAAAAATAACCACCCTCTATTTTTAGTAAGTCATCCTATTCGTGTTCCTATGGACACGAAAACTAACCCCAACGAGTGAAATTGAAAAATAAAATTATTGGTGAAAGAATAATCTCAAAATCTTGTACTGTTTGGAAGATATTAAATTTTTCATCCCAATGAAGTTTCAAACTCAAAATTGAGGACCTTAGAAGCCCAGTAATAGGTTGAAAAGTGTTAATCTTATAAATTTGGTGAAAGCATGTTGTAGATCTATTCACCAGCTTTCCAATGATATATTACATTTGAAAACTTAGCAGTCGAATCAAAAGTTATGACCCCGAGAAGTTGTAACTATATAAAAATAAAATAAAAATCTTCTAGAGCAAGAAAATGGACGGTGGAATTTCTGGTGCCAAAATAGGGTTACACCTTTTAGAATATTCTAAGGCAATTACACTTCTAGGATAAAGATGGAGAACATGGGTGACAGAAGGGAGCTCCCAAATCATGGTTTTGGCTTGCAGATTTCTATAATGAGAAGGCCCATGTGGCTGTAATATGTTAATTTTTGAGTATTGTAATTTCACTTCATCAAGATAATAGAAAGCAAGTATTTTTTTCCGCATTTCATGTTTATTTCTCTTTTTTAGTTGTGTGTGTGTGTGTGGTTTTGTAAGGGAGTACCCTTCATCAGTATGTAACAAATTTGTAAGGGTTAGAAATATTAGTGTAGGTTTTTATTTTTCTAGTGGGATAATTTATTTTCCTTAAGTTTTTTCTACACTTGTATTAAGCTTGCTTAGGATAATAAAGTGAGCTTATTATTTAATAACTAGGAAATAAGGTGATGAGGTGTCCCCATCCTAAAGGGTGGAGCATTTACTATTTTCATCACTTTATTTAATATTGGTGGTCATGTTCTATTGGTTGGACTGTCACCTCCATCCCCTCCTTAGTTCAATATAAAATCACTACCTAGCTTGTATTTATATCTTGGAAGCTATTAATACATTTATGTCATTCTCACATTGCATATCTCTTGGAGTCACCGGTTTGCATTGTTTATGTTTTTCCAATTTATGTAGCTTAGAATTTCTCTTATAAAGTTCCTTGGGTTATTAATTTATTATAAGATTTCTAACAGGGTACACTCAAAAACCACTTTTTACAATATACCAAATTCTATTCCATTTTTGGGTTTTCATTTTTACAGTATTTTTAAAATACTAAATTTATTTTCGTATTGTTTGATACATGAAATTTATGAATGTTCAATGAATTTGATATAGATTTTATCTCCCTAATGTCTTGTTGATGGTGAGGCAATCTATGTGATCAACTTGAATACATTTATGTTGTGTGAAATTTCAATGTCAATCATGCACATCATATTTCATTCCTTCAAAGATTGCACCTTCCTATGTTTTGATTCCAAAAAAAGAGTCAAGCAAGGAATGTTTTTCATCAAATTTGTCCATCCACTAAAAGATTTGTGAAACATTCAAAGACAAGTTTGGATTCTTTAACCCTTTTCTTCTTCCCATTCTTTTTTGCCTTTTTTATATCAATGATAGATTATAATTAATTTAAGATTTTGATAATGAATTTCTATTCACATAAGGCACAAGTTGCAAGTTACTTTTCTACTTCTATATTGTAAATCTCATATTTTCACACATCTTGTGCTCTCAAAAAGTCTAAATTGTTATTCCTTCAAAATTGGGAAAAACGTGAATGACTTTTCATATTCCTAGTTATATAATTCATATTTTGAAGTTAATTAGGTAATGATATGGGTTTGAATTATTTCTATTACATTTAAATTAATGTCTATTCAACCACTTGTGAGAGGTTTTGTAATTTAAAATGGAAATCATTATCACGTTCAAAATTGAATCAAAGGGTTTATACTATCTAATAGTCAATGATTTCGCTATGTTAAACCACTAATTATGTGAATGACTCTTAGTATTATATAGGTAGCCCCTTGATTAGATTAGCCAAAGCACTCTCCAATTAGGATATTTTAGTAAACTTCATAACTTCTAACTTAATGAATAATCTCGAGGGTAGCCACCTTCCAAGTAAGGTTAGCTCTATCAGTCCAACCTGTTGGTGTGTCAAAACCCACATCAAGAAGTTGGGATTGAGGGGATGATAGAGGGATAAAAAGATCGAACATGGATATAAAAGGGATGACAAAAGAAGAGATAGAAGCATCAATAGTTAAGGAAATGGAAGACAAAAGTAGCATCAACATGGACAAGGCTAATGCATTGCAAAATGTGTGATCTCTCAAATTAAGAAATGATCATAGTACTAAATGCATCAACAAAGGAAGAGAGGACATGATATCAAACATGTCAACAAAGGAAGAAAGCTTGGTATTGTCCTCAAGGGTGCTAACTTGGTATTTGAGAAGTTGCAAGACAACTTTGTGGAGTTTGGTGAATTGAACATTAGCTATGAAGGCCTCATCATCAACTAGAGAAGAGGTGAAAAGTGAAACATCTAGGTGGGTGAAAGAACAATAGTGATAGACATGTATAGGTTAAGGTGGAAACTACATTTAAAGAGGAAGGGAACTACAAGGAGCAATGTTTGTGAAAAAGAAAATAACAAATAGAAATGAAGAAAATAAACAATTGTTTTTAAGTGTTTGGAAAAGAAAAGGTTTGAAGATAATTTATTTTATGTTTCTATTTAAGAAAGTGATGTAGGAATAGTTTAAGTTTGCAAAATAATTTGTCTTAGAAGTTAAATTCACCAAAATGAAGCATGTATTTGAAACTTCTAACTGCAATCAAAGAAAACGTGGAAGATAAAATTAACCTTTTTGATATATCAATAAATGAAAGTTTAAAGTACCTCAATTATGTATTTCACCTAAGGATTACTACATTCCTTCCTTAAATGAAACATTGTGAGCTTAGATCTAAAATAATAAAAAAATAAAAAACTATTGGAAAGAAAAAGAAAAAGAAAAAAGGTAGAAAGAACACCCCCAAATTGAAGGTTGATGTTGAACAAATTTGTTGGAAATGTGCATACTGGTCCTAAGTATGGTGTATTAAGAGTTTTCATGCTATCCAAGTGTGAAACACTAAAAGTTCTTAAAACATAGAGAAACACAAAATAGCCAAGTTTTACAACAACTACAATGGTGTTTGGATTGTGACAATGAAAATAGCAATGCAGTCACATCCTTTGATCATATTGCCTTTATATTTTGAAAAGTGTTGTACAATGTTCTAAAGGTCCTTGTGGTGGGTGAAGAACTAGAACCTAATGCTTCTATGGGCAGAATAACAACTTTACTCTATAGTTGAGAACTAAAATTGTTGAGACTACTCGAGTTCTTATCTCAACCAAGCCCTTATTTGGTATTTTTCAACCCTACTAAGATCAATGAAAGAAGTTGGAATTTGTGAACTCAACCTATTGTAATTTGTGCTAGGCAAGTAAATTGCACAAGTTCTAAAACCTATGGAGCTACTATAGGGTGTGAAGTACTTGGTGAACAGAATGGGGGGAGAATAATGGAAGTATTATAGGTATCGAGGAGATATGGACAAATTTAGGGAAGAAAGTTACAAATTTAGTTTTGAGAAGTTATCATGGTGACAGTTGCAAATTTAGGGAAGAAGGTTCATGAAAACTATAGAGGCAATAGAATAAAAGAAAGCTACAAGAAGAGGTAGTAGAAGAATGGAAATAAAACTAAAAAATATTCATGGAGTTGGGTTGCAAGCCCTCAAAGTCCTAAAGTGGCTTTCAAGATACTGCTTCAAGCTTCCAAATAAAATCCAACTATAAGAAAATATATAGAAATATGTGAAGCATATGTATGTGACGTAGTGCCCCTCTGTATTGGCCTTTATGGGCATTCGAGTAAGTGTTTATTTGTGATTTCATTGTTTATTGTGTTAATGAATTATGTGGTGAGATTAATATTTTAAATGGCTTTGTGCAATCAATTAATTAAATTAAAATTGCTTATGAGGTAATTTAAATAAAATTTGAATTAAAATAATAATTAATAAATCAAATTTTGTGAAATAGAAAATAAATGGTTTACTATTAAATAATTAAATTAATTGGTTTTATAAAAAGTATTGATTTTTTAATCATATTTAATAAAAATTGACAATTTATTATTGTGAGAGGATAATTATGTATATATGGAAAATTAATGTGATTTTAAATAAATAAAGAAGATAAGTATTCGAATTGATGTAAAAACAAGTGAAACTAGAGGAAAGATGGAAAGGATTTTAATGCAAGTGCATGCACATCTTTGAACTAAATGTCAAAAAGAGGAAACTTGTTTTATTAAGTGATTTTTGTTTTGGAAAAATGGAATGGCTTTCTTGTTTTAATAATGCTCATTTTGGAGAAGTGGATCTTCTTGGATTTTTGTTTTCAAATATTTTTTTTTGTTTGCAAGACATTTTTGGTATACTATAGTTTGGGTGCTCCTCCTTGATTAGAAAAAAGAGGCATTATGCAATAGTAGAGAGGAGTGTAGAGACAGGTAAAAAAAAAATATAGAAATCAAGCTATGCAGCGAGGGGAAGGACCATACATTGAATAGTCTGTCTATTTTCTATATGCAAGGAGTGCTAAGAACAACGAGTAAGGTATGAGATTTAACAACACCCATTTCTTGCTTGATAAATTGACACGCTTGGAGAGATAGATCTAAGTGGTTCTAAAATTGAAAGAGAACTAAATGAAATATTTGTTAATTTCTATAACCCAACAGATTAATTGCACAATAAATTCACAAAAAGAAATCTGATTTATAACAATTAATACAACTGGGTTAATTAACAACTAATAATAGCGAAAGCAAAAATAAAAATAAGCCAATCACAAAAAGACAATAACACAAATTTACCGAGGAAACCCCAATGCGGGGAAAAACCTGCAAATGTTGGATCTTCTATTCAGCCTAACAGCAAACTTTTCTTTCAAAAATACAATATGAGTTTGCTACAACAATCTTACATTTATAAAGCCTCTCTACTTTACTTAGCGTGCAAGGAAAGAATCTTTCCTTGCTTTCTTTGGCTTTAATTACACATAAAATCACTCTTGGATTTATCTTATCCTCACAAACTCGAAAACATTCTATTAAAGAATAAAAATCTTGTTGTTGCTAAAAATCCAACTCGAATTGTTTTAAAGCATATCTAACTCGAGTTGCTTTAAAGTGATTTAAAGCATATCCAACTCAAGTTGCTTTAAAAAAAATCCACATCCCACCTTTTGAGCTACAAAAATCAACACTCCCTCTTAGCGAGGAAGGTGTTCTGCACCACACCCAACTTGTCCCTGAAGAATTCAAACTTGCTCTTCATCAAGGCCTTCGTCAGGATATCTGCTATTTGTTTGTCTGTAGGAATGTAATTGAGCTTCACTATCCCCTTCTCCACACAATCTCTGATGAAGTGGTACTTGATCTTAATATGCTTTGACTTGTCATGAAACACTGGATTCTCAGAGAGTTTGATACAACTCTGATTATCACAGTAAATGACTGTAGGATCCAACTCTTGATCAAAAATCCCAGCTAGAAGTTTCTGAAGCCAGATAGCCTCACATGTAGCCATACTCGCTACTATATACTCGGCCTCTGCAGAACTCAGCACAACTGACTTCTATTTCCTACTGTACCAAGAGACTGCTCCTGATCCCAAACTGAAATTGCACCCTGAAGTGCTCTTCCGATCAGCTGTACTGCTTGCCCAATCTGCATCAGTAAACCCCTCGAGCTTCACTCCATCTTGTTGAACATACTTCAGCCCATAATCAATTGTTCCTCAAAGATATCTCAAAACATGCTTCGCAGCTATCCAGTGCACACATTTAGGTTCCACCATAAACTGACTGAGTGAGTTCACTGCAAAACAAATGTCTGGCCTCATGTTGACCAGATACATAAGAGAGCCTATCAACTGTCTGTATAAATTCGGGTCCACTGCCTCTAATCTAGAAGCATCAATCTTCTTCCAGTTGGTCACAAGTGGCATTGACATAGGCTTACAATTCTCCATTCTGAATCGCTTCAAGATATCAATTAAGTACTTCCCTTGTCCAAGGAAGATCTCTCCCTCTTTCTGCCACAACTTCAACCCAGAAAGTAGTGCATCAACCCCAAGTCTTTCATCTCAAACTCTCCTACAAGATCCCCCTTGCAGTGTGCTATGAGCTCCTCTAACCCTATGAGAAATAGGTCATCAACATATAACAACAATATGAGAAGTTCGCCCTTCACCTAAACATAGTACAAGTTCAAATCCGCCTCACTCTTGATGAAGCCCACACTCTACAAGTAACTATCAATACGTGAATACCATGCCCTGGGAGCTTGCTTGAGTCCATACAGTGCTCTTTTCAATTTGCATACATGAGAATCCTTCTCATGTGCTTCAAATCCTTCTGGTTGCTCTATGTAAATCTCTTCCTCAATCACCCCATTGAGGAAAGCTGTCTTTACATCCATCTGGTGAATCCTCCAACTCATTTGTGTTGCTACAGAAATGATAGCTCTTATGGATGAGTACCTAGCTACTGAAGCAAAAGTCTCATCATAGTCGACTCCTTCCTTTTGAGAAAACCCTTTAGCCACAAACCGGGCTTTGAACTTCTCTACACTACCATCTGCAGCATGCTTAATCTTATATAGCCATCTCGAGCCCACCACAGACTTATCTTTTGGTCTTGGTACTACCTCCCACACACTGTTCTTCATGATGGAAGAATACTCTTCCACCATGGCATCTCTCCACACTTGGTGCTTGGATGCCTCTTGAAAGCTGGAAGGTTCTACTTCAATTAATTCACTCATAAGTGCCACATACTCAGAATAACGTTTGGGAGCCCTTCTCTGTCTGACTAAATCTTGAGGATCACCTACATATTCTTAAGCCTCTCTCAGTGTCTGCTCAGCTGCCCTGTTTCTCCTCTTTTCTGTAATAGGAATCTGAGGTTGAGGAATTATTGATTCCTCCTTCTGATCGGCCTGCTTGCTCTGCTCTCTAGCTTGCGTGATTGAAGTTTGAGGAAATTGTGTTGCCTCAACTATGGTTGATTGCTCCCCCTCATTCATCAAGTTGCTAGATTTCTGAAGAGCCCTCTCTTCCTCGAACTTTACATCTCTGTGAACAACTATTTTCCTGAGAGCAGAAATGTAAACCTGATAAGCCTTAGAAGTTTCACTGTACCCAACAAAGATACCCTTCTCTGCAGTAGGTTCCAACTTGGTTCTCTTCTCAACAGGAATGTGACAATACACAAGGCATCCAAAGATGCGAATGTGCCCCAAGTTTGGTTTATTACTAGAGAACACCTCTTTTGGAGTCAACTTGCCCATCACTTTGTGAGGGCTCCTATTTTGCAAATACACAGTTGTGTTGCAAGCTTCTGCGCATAAGAACCAAGGCAAATCTTGATCATGAAGCATGGCCTTGGCTGCTCCAACTATAGCCCTGTTCTTTTGTTCAACAACCCCATTTTGCTGAGGGTTGTATGAAACTATCAACTCTTTCTTGATACCTTCCTGAGAACAAAAATATTTGAAGGCATTCGAGGTATACTCGCCTCCATTATCAGACCTCAGTATCTTGATCTTCTTCCCAGTTTGGTTCTCCACGAGAGCCTTAAACTCTTTGAACCTACTGAAGATCTCATCTTTATTTTTCATGAAATATATCCACGTCTTCCTAGAGAAATCATCAATGAAGGTAACATAATACTCATATCCATTCAAGGATGTTGTTGACATAGGTCCACACACATCTGAGTGTACAAGATCCAAAATCCCTTTAGATCTAGTGTCACTATTTGGAAAATTGGTCTTGGCATATTTCCCAAGTGCACAGCCTTTGCACACCTCATGCTTTTCTATTTTTATCTCAGGCAGCCCCCTCACTATTTCTTTAAGAATATTAAGTGCTCCATGGTGAAGGTGAGCCATCCTCCTGTGCCACAATTCTCCTATCCCTTTATAGCTACTAACCAACGCATGTGCTGGCTCAAACTGTAACTGAAACAAGTTGCCATGCCTGACTCCAATCACTTTTGCAACCTTGGAATCTTTGGGACGAATATAGACTTTTCCCCTCTCAAAGGTCACGATGTAACCCTTGTCTTCCAAAGCAGAAACTGAGATTAAATTCTTTGTCATGCCAGGGACATACAACACATCCTCCACCAACAAAGATTTTCCAGACTCCCTCTGAAACTTGACAGTGCCAATACCAGTTGCATGGTACTTGGCATTGTCTCTGAGCTCAATATAGAAATCCAACTTCTTCTCCTCCAACTTGGTGAAACATTCTTCGACTCCCGTCATGTGGCGAGAAGCCCCACTATCAATATACCATACCCTGTTGGCAATTGAACTTGAGATACAGGCAATGAGTGAAAACTCATTCTCAAATCGTGATGCAAACTCGTCCACCTCTGCTGTAACAGCAAAATGCTTCTTCTGCTTGTCCTTATTTTTCTTATTCAGACATTGACTGGCATAGTGACCCATCTGATGACAGCAAAAACATTTAATCTTGCTCAGATCTTTCTTCTTCCTGCTCTTGGAAGAAGAACCTTATGATTGCTCTTTATTGGACTTCTTCTTACCCTTGCTTGCAAGAGCAAGATTTTCTTCATCTTTACCCTTCTTCATCTGATCTCCTCGATGAGCACCTTCACGGATCTCCTCTTGAACAAAATCATCCCAAAGTCTTGCCCAATCAGGTAGTCGTTCTCTACCGACAACACACTTGACAAACACTTCCCAGTGCTTCGAAAAACCATTCAAGGCTATACGCACCAACTCATCTTCATTAATCGTCTCTCCAACAGCAGCAAGCTCATCCCTGACCTATGTCAGCTTGGACAAGAGGTCACACTCTCGCCTTTGGACATCTTGGTATTATGCGATTTGTCCTCAAGAGCATCATCTTACGTCTCTGATAGTAGCTCTGATAAAGTTTTGTGAGCGTATCCCACATCTCCTTGGTGGTGTCTTTCCCCGATAAATGAGGAATTAAATGATCTCTTACTCCATCCAGGATAATCCTCTGAGCCTTGGCCTCTTTGACTTCATGTGAATCTAAGGCAACAAGATCATTTGTTGGTGGTGTCACTTTTGTACTAGCATAGATACACAGCATGTTCCCCTTGAGAACAAATGTAATCTGAACCTTCCACTGCAAGAAGTTAGATGCACCCTCAAGCCAATCCTCGTATCGAACGCTGGTTGCCATAGCCACAAAAAGAACTGGAGACGAAAATCTAATGATTTTTTTGTTCTTGAAATCTGCGTCACAAATCTTGGCTTCGTATTTAGAGTTTAGAGCTCTGATACCATGTTAATTTCTATAACCCAACAACAAATTAATTGCACAATAAATTCACAGAAAGAAATCTGATTTATAACAATTAATACAACTGGGTCAATTAACAACTAATAACAGCGAAAGCAAAAATCACAATAAGCCAATCACAAAAAGACAATAACACAAATTTACCCAAGAAACCCCAATGCGGGGAAAAACCTGCAAATGTTGGATCTTCTATTCAGACTAACAACAAACTTTTCTTTCGAAAATACAAATGAGTTTGCTACAACAATCTTACATTTATAGAGCCTAGCTGTTTTATTTAGCGTGGAAGGAAATAATCTTTCCTTGCTTTCTTTGGCTTTAATTACACATAAAATCACTCTTGGATTTATCTTATCCTCACAAACTCGAAAACATTCTATTAAAGAATAAAAATCTTGTTGTTGCTAAAAATCCAACTCGAATTGTTTTAAAACATATCTAACTCGAGTTGCTTTAAAGTGATTTAAAGCATATCCAACTCAAGTTGCTTTAAAACAAATCCACATCCCACCTTTCGAACTACAAAAATCAACAATATTTCTTTTGTAACTTTCTCCAATTAATCTATCAGTTCTCCTAAAACATTCTTTGTATGAGCTATTTTTATTGGATAATGAGTATATATATATAACACATATTTAAAGAGTAAGGATTCAACTAGATTAGAATGCATAAGAAAATACAGAGTATACATTCTCGCTACAATGCTTGATTTGAAAGTATGCTACTCACTCTAAGAATGTGCCCATTTGTGAATGCACAAGTTCATCGTCCATTTACATATGATTAATATATTCCACAACTCCACTTATTCCTCGCCTAAGATAATGAGTGTTCACTTATAATTTTTTATGTTTTGATGCATTTGAGGTCTCTTTACGGTGAAAACATCTCTGATTACCTTCGTCTGCTATAAAATCTTCCTCTTCCTGAGATATTATTTTTCCTCCTTGAGATTGATACTCTTGTTACCATGATTCTGACAACTTATTTTATTTTTACAACCTCTTTAACACTATTTTGGTTGCATGTTTCTTCATCTCAAAAAAACTTCTTAAAATCGCTAAGTCCAGTTCGAACGCCCCATAATGACTACCATTCTTAACGCATGTTTCCTTTTATTTGCACTTAATATAGCAACATCTTCTCTCTTTTATTGAAAAGTCTCTTGAGAATCGTGTCCCTCTCATAAATCTTGTATAACCATTCAAATTAAATTTTTATACTTTGTGGATTTTCCTTGTGACTAGAATCCTCTGACAGATTGCTCCTTGAGACATTGCAACCATGATTAAGTTTTAGTTGAATGCCTATTAGTTCACAATATTGGGAATTTTTAGATGATTTTGTTAGACTCAGAAAAATATATGAGTGTAAGTAACAGTTCATAAAGATTTAAATTTCTTTTATGCTTAGCATATGATTTCATTCCATATACTACGATTTACAATTGTTGGGCATTCGATATGTCATATGCTTTATATTGTGTTTTATTTTGATGAGCATATCCTATCCTTGTGTTCGATACTGTACCTTGTGTAGTTCTTTCATTTCATTCGATGGAAGCTAGTTATGTTGGGAATTCAATAAAACCTTCTTCATGTCTGGCATTTCGATGATTCTATATTTGCTTGAAAGTTTCTAAAGCTTTTTCTTCAATTCCCTTGATGGCGATTTTGTGTTTCATGCGTAGTGTCTCGATTTCCATTCTATGGCGTTTCATATACCGTTTGTTTGGCATTCACTGCTGATTATTGCGCCTCTTTGCTGCAGTATCGTTGGTGCCTGTGTGTCTCGTGGTATCCGATTCCGGTGAATTATATTCAATGACTCATTTTATCTTGGTATTCCATGTTGTATGTTACGCCTTTCTTTCTCCCTTTGGAAGCCGCTTGCATGTGTTTTGGGCGTTCGCATATATTTTAATTGCTTGTGTATTACATCAGTTGCACATTTTATTTAGTAATTGAAGAATATACGGGCGTTTGGAGCACATTGTACATGATTCATAATTGGTAATCGCTGGTTGGAATTTGCATTTCGTTTCAATATGTTTATATGTATATTTATATGTATGACTATATAGTGTGATAGTGTATATATCAAGCTGTTGAAAAAAGTATTACTGCCTATGAGAATTTAATTGATTTGTAGATAAATAGATTAGAAAATTAAAGGAGTAAAGAATTGATTTGTTCATTTTTAATATTTAGATGATTGTTCAATAAGTTAATAAAACAAATAGGATTACATTCAAGTTGGGGAAAGTTATTGATTATGTTATTTAGTTAAATAAATTTAAATGGGGAAAACATGTATGAATGAGTATCTCATTGATTTTAGTTATTTAAGTTGATTTTGATTATTGCAATTGTTATTATTTATTGTTGAAATTGCAAGATGTTGAAAATTAGTGGTTGGGTATCTTGTGAGGAGAAAATTGAGGTCTCCTTTGGATGCCCTATGGATTGATTTACTATTGGTATTTTTGGTTTCTTGGTATTGAGTGGTGTATAATAGTTTTGATTAAGGATGAAGATCTCTTTGCGATGTTACTTCTCTTATTCTACACTTGTCGTTTTGTGATCAGGATATTGTTGCCTCTTCGATGGGTAAATGCCATTTTTTGTAATTTGTTAGTCTTCCAAAGGTTAGAGGGGAGTATGGTTTTTACTTGCATGAGTTGGTATGGGGGTTGGGGATTAGGTGAGGTTGCTAGGGTAACCCAGAATGGGGGCCGACAACCTAGGAAGATTCGCAATGGGTAACCCATATCAAGTTTATTGTTGGATTTCATGGTGAGTCTTTGTGAACACTTGATTCTATATTGATTCATGTGGATTTAAGCCTTGTACTGTGGAGATTGTTTTACTATGAAGATCTTGTGGGAGGCGTTGCATGCCTCGTTTTGTGTATATTTTTATGGTTTTGCTAGTTGGTGCAAGTTGGCTTACCCAATTGTGACTGTGAGTTTATTTGTGTTGCTAGTAGGGGGAGTGGCTCTCAATGGGGGTCAGTGCACAAAGTGGCATATGGGTAACTCATCGAGAGTTTCCTTAAGCAATGATAACCTAAAAGTTAATTAGGGGGGGGTTGGGTAGTATCTCACTTTAATTCAGATAAGTTAGCTTCACTCATGGCTCAAGTGCTCACTTAGGCTTGAGATGAGTGGGAAGGCCTGGAATGGCAAAAGTCAACTACCTTGTCCTCTTGAAAGGTATGTTGATCTCGCATGAGTGAGAATGGGGGTTGGGGATCGATTGAGGTTGAGGTTGATGGTTGCCAAGGTTTAACCAAGTAGGGGGTTGGTAACCTATGAAGATCTACATTGGGTAACCCATGTCAAGCTTATGTGATGACACTCCACCCTTTACCAACCTTGTATGTTTTTTGTTCCCCTCTTGTTGTGCTTATACCTCTAGAAATGAATGTGTCTTGTGTTTGTTGTTGCTCTTGTCGTGGAGTCTTGCTAGCCTTGTATATTTGATTGGTTTATGTTGTGGGTCCTTCTTGTCATCTCCTAGCATAGGGGGTGGGCCTTAAGGTCCACATGGTCGGGTGGAACGTGCTATGCAGCCCATTGGGTCCCCAACCGAAGATCGAGATGCGCATAGATGTACCATTTGCAGTGACTCCTGAGCTTTCTAGAGTTGGAACCAATCTTGATGCTATGTACCCATTTATTTCAATTGTATTATTCCATGTTATTGTACTATTCTCGTTCATGTTGGGAAGTACGATTGTATCGATGTAATCCTTGAATGATGTATCTTTATATTAAAAAATTTATGAATGTAATCTTTGGCATTATTTTATGGTCATTGATGGATGCTTATCATTTATGTTATGTTTATAGATTCTTGGTATTATTATCTGGTTATGGGTTTATAATATATGATCTTTAATGGTGTTATATCTGTGGAAATATTTATGACTAAATTCATAAGTGTGTAGGATGTTTATGTGATAGTTGTTAATTTGTTCATTATTTAGGATGATGTTAGAGATGTATGAAATGTAATGCAGTCATGTAACCCCAAGGGACAAGTTAGTTGTTATATTTGTATGGTTTCATTACTAGTGATATATGTTAATGTACACTACATATCATATTAGTTTACTTTATAAAAAAAAAATTGTGTTGTAAATGTTAGATGTCCTTTGGGGTTTGCATGGCGAGGCGTTACATATGAGATAATATATTCAAAAGATACTTAGATGATTAATAAAGGGTTACATTTGTTGTAATTAGGTGGCATAGATGGGAGCAATTTAGAAAGGCCAACAAATTCAATCTTCCCAATGTTTCTATATAGTTTGAATTTTGGGGACACCACTACAAATGCATTGGTGTGGATTGTAATCTTACAAAAACATGAAGGGTGATTAGGGACAAAAATTGGGCCACTTAACATCTAAACTACTGGGAGAAAGGTCAAGTAATGGTTACAAATAAAACCTAAAACATGCTAATTCAATGGAATTTAAAACAAGTGCAATATATAGACTAGAAATTGCAAAGTGGAGGATTTTCAACTCTACAAATTTTTCTCAAGTCACAATTGCATCAACAAATGTATGCATTCTAGAGCCAACCATTTTATAAGAAAAATGGACATATTACCCAAATAGTAGAGAGGTCTTGCTCAACACAATAAATGCAAGTAAATCCTACTCAGATAAATAGGAATTCAAGATGTAGCAAGAATTGAGGCAAACAATCTACATAGCATTGTATATTATAGTTTCCTACAATACATAAAAAATGTCACATTATCTATACCTCTTTCTAATGCTATCAACTTCTCTAAATCATAATATAATTGTGAATAAAATTATAAAATTCACAAACAAATGCTTATCATTTTCTAAGAACATGAAAGAAATGTTCAAATAAAATTGAAAAACATTTTTTTTTTTTAAATGTTATGTAAGAAATACCATTGCAGTAACATACATAGTAAAAAAAACTAGTAACAAAGAACTAGAATTTATTAAACTATAACAAAAGCTTCAACTTACCATGTGACAAAGATTTGCAGCCAAATAGTATGGTTAGTGTGAACTTCAATATCATTGTATATTATACTTCCTCACATTAAATGAAAATGTCACTTTTCCTATACCTCACTTAAATAATTTCAACTTCCCTTAACCCTAGCACAATTGTGAATAAAATCATGAAAATCCACAAACAAGTGCTTTTCATTTTCAATGAACATGAAAATTTAATTTTGAAAAGAATCTTCTAAAAAATGTTATTATAGAAATACCATTTCAATCATAGTCCACCAAAAAGTATAATAAATCGCTAGAATATATAAAATAATGATGAAAGATTCAACTTGCCATGTAACTATGTATGGATACTAATTATGGTTAGTGTGCAAACATGCTCATTTGATGCAATGGATTTCAAAAGATGGAATGCTGATTTCTAAACAAGGAGACTATTTTACATTTGAATAATACCATATATCGTTTTATACTAAAGAAATGCATATATTTAACAAGTTTACTGAAGACTCTTAGGTTGGAACTAATTGCTTTATTTTTTATGTATTTATTTCTAATTATTTCTTCCTCTCGGAGAGGAATTTATTTTAAACAAAACCTTTGACAACGTAGTATCCAATTTCTCACCAATTATATTAATCCATCTCTGTAACAAGAATACAAAATTTGGGATTAGTCAAAATGTAAAAAATAAATATTGTTGAAACATAATCAATGTTCAATAAGTGAGAAAGCCAAGTTGCTCAAAGATATGGCACAACTCTTTTTTTTCTGATGTGCATTAATATTATCACACTTGTGATAACATTTAATAGAAAGATGTATCTAAATAACAAAAAATACAAATGAACAAGCATACAAGGGTAGAAAATGCAAGCAACAAGGCAAAGTTTGGCAACAACAATATCCAAGGAAAATCAGAAGAGGGTGAATTCATTAGGATTTTTCTGGAGGTGACTAACACAAAAAAACCACTTTGATCCCATATTATCTAGGAAAAACAATCATGGTTCCTTTCTCGGGCGTGGGGCTAAATCCAAGGTAGGGGAAAAAGGTGATTTTAGCCAATAGGGTCTCGGCCCTTCTGTACAAAAAGTCTTCTTGTATTCCTATTTAATCAAAGGTAATTTCTAGATAAGCACGTTCTCTTGGTCATTTTTCAAACAATTGAGGATTGAGATTTCATGTAAAACAAGGGTCCCTAGCTTTTTGGATAATTTGGTAAGTTTGTGAGTCCTTGAAATCTCTTTTATAATATAGTTGTGGCTTCAATCATAAAGTTTCCAATGTGGCTCCACATGCACAACCTTCCATTGATAATGAGATTTTCGTTTGATTCAATTGTTGGTTGATAAGGTGCATGGTTTTATCAATTGACATGGATTTTCCTAATCCACATAACATTTTTGTAAGCATGTATGCCATGGTGGATGTATCCAAGACAATTTTCCACTCCACTGAAATCTTGTCAACTCAGCGAGTTTCAACTCAATTTATTAATTATGTTGATGACTACCTTCCAAATGTTTTGTTGTAACAATTTTAACACAAGGTGATATATTGCACTTATAAAGATTCTCTAGGTTCTTTCTCTAAGTTCTTGCAAAAATGGATTCGTAAATTTGATACTCCGAGGATTCAATTTGTGTAGAGGAATCTCCAACAATTTTTTGAGGAGCATCTTCATTACTCCCTCATCAACTAATCAAATGAAAGTAGGTGGATAAATGTGATTTCTTCAAATTTTGAAAGTGCGGGTTAGATGGAAGAGCCAAATTTTACTAGTCATAGACAATTTTCTTGGTGACGTTGTTGGAGAAGAAATGTAGGTTAGAAAGAACTTGAAGCACTCAAAGGAAGATCAATATTAGTTGGTCATAACAAAAATTCTTATAATTTGTCAAACAAAAAGCAACAAATCAAAACTAAATTGTTGGACCAACACAAAAAGAAAAGGGAGGAAAATTTAAGCTGGGATGCTACATTTGGAGGCCTGGGATTTAGTGGGTAGGTCTCTAAATAGGCAATGGAGGATCTCCTTTCACGAAAAAGAGAAGAGGGAGATCTCAACACATGTATGATTCAAGACTTCCCTCAAATTGGGGAATTTTATTCTTCCAGGTTAGATTTAGAGAACCCCTTAGCGTGGTTGTCTGGATTTTGGTCGATCCCCTAGTTTTTTATGTGGTATACCTCTCAAAATTTCTTTGGTTAGAGAATTTTTTTAGTCCTCTTTGTTTTCTTTCGCATCAATAAGTTTTGGTTTGTGCTTGTTTATTATTTTTTTAATTTTTATAAGAGAAGTTATCCCTTGCCCAACATTAATGAAGAAAAAAATAATAATAGAAAAATGTATCTTTCATTAACAGTTTGAGATAATGTTAGCCTTGTATAAGGTTTTCTTTAATAATAGTTGTTCATACAAAGAGTTTAATTCGATAACCATATGTAATAGGATTGAAATGATGTTGAACTTAGATTACAAAATTGACATTTCAAACTAAAGAGAATACAAATAAATATTGTCACCCTTAGGCCAAAAAAATTGTACGTACACAAAAGACGAAAAATTTGGAGAGAAAACCCTATTGCCCTTGAGCACCAAGGGATATCCTTAGGCACTTGAATGATGAAATCAAGATGGACTAGAAATGGTGATAAGAATCTATGAATACACCATTCCCTCACATGAAAAGATGATAGACTAGCTCAGTCAATGTGTGCATATTTTGATATAAAATAATGTAAACCTTACACATGAAGATCACTCAACAAGATAGGTCTAACCCATCTTGGCCCTATTATAGATATTGTAAGGCCTCTTGGCCAACTCCCCATAATACATGTAGGGATTTTCTAACATGTGGTAACAATGCACCTCACAACATAAAATTCATATAGTTATTGTAGATTTACTTGTTAATTATAAGTTATTGTAGATATAAGATGTTATGAGTGTTAAGTAATAAGTCTACTGGGGAATAATGAACTAGAGAGACCTCATAACCTATATACTTGGTTGAGTTATAATACCATGTCTAATCTCTAGTATTGCTAATAATTGAAGGTGGTATAATGATTTCTTCTAATAAATATATTTATCCTTATTTAGACTATACTTACAAATTGGAACTCAATCTTGTACAAAAAATCATGTGATCATAGTGGTAACAAAACAATGTCATACTATATATATATATAATATGAATGTCTAGTGTGTACAATTTACTTACAGTGTCAACTGATATGATGTACCTCTATTAGTGATAAGAAATTTATTTGATTGATGATGCTATAAGCTTTAACTTTAGTCTCAGATGTGATCTTGCATTACGATGCTAGGACAAAAATATTAAGTGATAAAGTTAGTTTAAAATTATTACTCAAAAATCCATATAATGCCATGTTTTCAAGGGAATGAGGACATATGTTAAGATTGGTTAGTTCATGTAACAATTAAAGTATTGTGTATGTGACTTAAGGGGATAGTCAACAATTTAATAAAATTGAACACGAAACTTTAGGCAAATCTACAAATTATATCTCTAGTATACATTTCCTTGCCTCTCTATAAAATATACCCCAAGCTCTGTGAAATGAACCAGCACCCTTCATTTTTGGAAATGAACTCCCATTGCATATGTTTGCATATAGAAGTATTTAAGTGTGCACCAATAAACATGGGTGTATATCGATGGTATTAAATATCATTATAGTAAAGAAAGAAAAGCAATATCATAATAAATAATATTATAATTAATAGACATATTATAGTTCCTTTTATTCATTTAAAGAATATCTAAAAGGATAAAATAAAATAAGCATATAACACTACTATTAATATTAAATATGATGGGAAAAGTGGTAAAGAGTTGATGTTGATTTCGATATCCACTATACAAAGGGATTTTTTGAAGCTTATATTTGAAAATATGAAAAGAAGGGAGATCTTTTTATGGAGAATGTGAGGAATATATTGAAAGTAGTATGCAAATCAAACTTGGCCTTGTTGGGCACGCAAATGTTGTTGGACCCACAAGATAATACTCAATGAATATGTGATAATCTGAGCAGTCAAAATTCTTATTATAATATCCATGGCAGGGACGATATTATTATAA
>VDFB02000011.1:6520644-6591877 GCA_007258455.2 Sequoia sempervirens
TATGATGTACCTGTATTAGTGATAAGAAATTTATTTGATTGATGATGCTATAAGCTTTAACTTTAGTCTCATATGTGATCTTGCATTACGATGCTAGGACAAAAATATTAAGTGATTAAAGTTAGTTTAAAATTATTACTCAAGAATCCATATAATGCCATGTTTTCAAGGGAATGAGGACATATGTTAAGATTGGTTAGTTCATGTAACAATTAAAGTAGTGTATGTGACTTAAGGGGATAGTCAACAATTTAATAAAATTGGACAGGAAACTTTAGGCAAATCTACAAATTATATCTCTAGTATACATTTCCTTGCTTCTCTATAAAATATACCCCAAGCTCTATGAAATGAACCAGCACCCTTCATTTTTGGAAATGAATTCCCATTGCATATGTTTGCATATGTTTGCATATAGAAGTATTTAAGTGTGCACCAATAAACATGGGTGTATATCGATGGTATTAAATATCATTATAGTAAAGAAAGAAAAACAATATCATAATAAATAATATTATAATTAATAGACATATTATAGTTCCTTTTATTCATTTAAAGAATATCTAAAAGGATAAAATAAAATAAGCATATAACACTATTATTAATATTAAATGTGATGGGAAAAGTGGTAAAGAGTTGATGTTGATTTCGATATCCACTATACAAAGGGATTTCTTGAAGCTTATATTTGAAAATATGAAAAGAAGGGAGATCTTTTTATGGAGTATGTGAGGAATATATTGAAAGTAGTATGCAAATCAAACTTGGCCTTGTTGGGCACGCAAATGTTGTTGGACCCACAAGATAATACTCAATGAATATGTGATAATCTGAGCAGTCAAAATTCTTATTGTAATAGCCATAGCAGGGATGATATTATTACACAATGCATGAAAGGAAGATTACAAAAAAATTATGCCCAGCATCAAGGACATGGAGTGGAGAAGGAATTGATTGTTACTTAATTCTTGGCAATAATAACTGCACTATGGCATGTCTATAAGGTGACGGTTCACCAGATACATTTAATGAGGGTGGTGGTGTAGATCACTCCTTCAATGCATTTCATGGAAAAATTATCATCCCCATCACAGATTTGACACAAGTGGTAAAACAGTCTAGATGCCTTGTCTTTTCTTCAACATCTATACGTCAAGTGGGGCAGCTTGCGTTGGGGAGGAGATTTACAATTTGAACGTTACCTCCACATCTCACACTCTACTGAGGATGGGTCTGGTATTCACGCGAGTGAAAGAGGCAAATAAATAAAAAAATGGAGCAAACCATTAGGGGGAACATTAGGATTTTCTATACCATGCTTTTTTTGTTTTTATTTTACTCCAGTGGGAGGAGCGATAATGGTACTTAGTCCCTAGTCTCAATTTCTGCAAGGGCCTAGGTATCGATTTATGGAAAAAAGCCTTCCTTATTGGCTGGGAGGGACGTGTGTTAACAGGCTTGCCTGTGTTTCTTGACTTCTGGTCGGACTTTTTTGAGCCATAGAATAGTGTCATAGAGAGAGGGATTTGTAGGCATAGATTTTGGATTGAAAAGAACCATAGAGAGGCAGAGGCCCACCTTGTGGGGAATCTAGGAACATTGTGCAGCCGGATTTGTCAATAACAGGAGTTAAAATAAAGGAGAAACAACAATAGGCGTACAAAATCTAGGGGATACAAAAACAAATGGAAGAGGAAAGATTCTTCGTTCTTGCTTATGACATAGAAGAAGAGAAATCAGGAGGTGAAGATCGCAACAACGGATCTGAGAAAAATCACTTCTTTGAATCATTTGAAATCAATTGGGGAAAGTGCCAACCGGATAAGCAAATCTCCTTGTATCATTCTTATTACCTGAATATGTTGTCAAGTGTTCCTTATTTTGTAACCTTAGTCGAGCTGGATTTTGGAATTTCAATGCATAAGAAATTTTATTAAATGTCAAACACCACTTTTTAGATCAGATAGATACCTCTAAAGAGAGGCAGTGAGTGATTATCATATCTGCTTGGTTTTATAGATATTGATGTCGGTGTCAAATAACCCTAGTTAATTAATTGTCGATGTGCTCTAGACTTGTTGCTCTCTATGATACATTATATCTATGGTCGTTGTTCATTTTATTTTATTTTTAGTTGGTTGACTAGGGGTAACAATTAACTTGTTATACGATGAAATGAAATAGATCATAGAATTTGTTTATGAATGAAAGAATGTAGCTCATGTTGATTGTTAAAGTTTTCATGATGTTATGATCATGACTAGTATTGAATTTCCAGCCTTAGTGTGGAGCATTCTTCCTGGTTGGTCATGATTTAGTTCATCATTGTATGCCTCCAGCCCTCGTATTGACTCGGGCTGCTCTAGGGTATCCCAGCTGCTCTAGTGTATCCTACGATCACACAAATTCACCTACTTGAGGCCTTCCCCGATTTCTTTTGCCCCTTGTGCAACATTTGACTTTGTTATGGTGGTTTTCCTTTTGTAACGATTGAGTTAGCTGTGCAAGCTTAAATCACATTTTTTATCATAATAAATATCATTTCACTTATTTTCTTTTACTATCTTTTAATAATACGATGAGATATGAATAACTCCTATGGATTCTTGAAGTGATTATAAAATAATAATAAGGTTTGGGTTATATATATATATATATATATATAGACTTAATTATTGTACTTTGTTGAGTGAAGATAATTGCTAGTGTCTTTTATTATAATAGATGTAATTCTATAACATTGGTAAATAATGTTATTGATTGTATAATTTTTTGCTACACCCTTAATATTGGTGTACATCGGATTATGAATAGTCGGCTTGTGGCTATCTTAGCTCCTAATTAAGTCATGTTATCATTATTATATTATTATTTAGTTGGTTAGGTTGACCTAGGTGATATCCTAGGCATAAATAGGCATAAATAGGAGGTTGTGAGTCTTATTTCATCATCATATTGTGAATTGTGTTCTCATTGGAGATATTTGGAGGCTTGCCCCCTCGAAGTGGCTTGTTATTCTCAGTTATTATAGTTATTATCAAGTATTTGTAGCATATTTCATATCTTCTTCTATTGTGCAAGTTATTTGATTTCAAGTGGTATCAAAGCATGATCTTGGCATTGTAGAGGCAAGTTTTTTTCTCAACACTGGAGGCGATTTAGGGAAAAGCATATCTTTCAGATTTTGGCAAATTTTTTTCTTATTTTTAAAAGGTTTTCGAAGAACATATTAAAGAAGCCATAGTTCAGATTTCAGAGGAATTGGAGCAGAATTGAGTGAATTATTGCAGAATTAGGGTTTCTACACAATTTATTTAGAATCTACATATCTCTCACATATTGTTGAATTGGAGCCTGATTTTTATTGGATTTTTGAAGACATACTAAAGGAGTCTACAGTAAAAAAATTTGGAGAAATTGGAGCAAAAATAAGTAAGTTATTGAAATATTAAGTTTTCCACAAATATCACTCTCAAGGTTGCAAATCGGCTTATTTCTTAGAGATTTTTCTAGGTGAGGTATTTTGGCCCTAGTAAGTTACAGTAAAAATTTCAAAGAATTTAAGTTTTCTTTGTGTGATTTATTTCAAAATTATTGGTTCCCATCATGACGAGGCTTGCAACAAGGGGCAAAAAGAATGTTGTCACCGGGGAAGACCCCTGATAAGGATGGGGTAACAATAGAGGATATTGATCCTAATGAGGAAATTAGTAAGGTCAAGGAAGACATTTCCTCAATGAAGATGGATATGTATGACCTAAGAGGAGATATATCGGATATACGAAGCATGTTAAGCAACCAAGAAAGGAGTTCTCAAGCAACCAAGTTGAAACTTCCAGGGCAGCTAACATTGACACAAGTTTTAATACTCCTATGGGATCTAGGAATTTTTTTCCAAAGGTGGATATGTACAAGTTTGATGGCAAGGATCCTCTAACATGGATAAACCAAATGGAGAATATTTTTTAAGTACATCAAATCCCAAATGGACAAAAGGTCACGATGGCTTCCCTATATCTAGAACTAGATCAATTCATTTGGTATCATTGGCTTTGTACTGATCGAAGGAAAAAAGGTCTCACCGTCTCATGGTCAATTTTTACGGAGGAACTTCGAGCACAATATAGCAATAGCGTGACAGACAACTTTCTCAGCAAACTTGCTAAACTTCAACAAACAAGATCAGTTAAGGATTATATTCAACAATTCCAAAATCTATCCTTAAGAGTGGATACAATTACAAAGAACTTGAATGATTTATTCTTGGGGGGTCTAAAGGATCACATTCAACATGAGGTACGCATGTTTAGTCCTAGCTCTATAAATGAGTGTTTTATCTTAGCATGTAGGGTAGAGGAGAAGTATTTGATTCCTAAGAAGGGGCTAATGTGACAAGAGAAAAAGGACATTCAACACATTCTCTTCCTCAATGTACTAGGTTGACTCCACGGCAAATTGAGGAGAAAAGAGCAAAAGCGTTGTGTTTCAATTATGATAGCAAATACAGTCGAGGACATAAATGTAGTGAAAGGAAATTGTTCTATATTGAAGGTCCAAGTGAGGAAGAAGAGGACGAACCCATATTAGAGAATGAAAGGGAGTCAAATGAGGAATCACATGATTCTCAACCAATCATTTCTTGTCATGCACTCTCAGGTTTCAGTGCTCCACAAACTCTCAAGGTGGTGGGGTTCTTAAGAAGTAGAAAGTAACAGTGTTGATCGACTCAGGTAGTACTCATAATTTCATCAACAAAAAGTTAGCCACTCATCTATTGTTTTATATATCTAGCTCCAAAGTTTCAAGTTTTGATTGCAGATGGTGGTACAGTTAGTTGTCCAGGGAAGTGTCAACATTAAATTATCCATGGGAGATTATCAACTTGATACCCCAATGTATGCGATATCCATGGGTGCAGCAGATATTGTTTTGGGAGTACAATGGCTTACTACATTGGGAACAATTGAGATGAACTTCCAAGAACTATTCATGAGATTTCAATCAAAAGGAAAGGTAGTAGAGCTAAGGGGGTTGAAGGAAAAGTCTCCACAGATGGTAAGCTCTCATCATATGCAAAAGTTGCTTAAGAAAGGAGTGGATGGATTTGTGGCCCAACTTTCTTCATTAGAAGTCTCTCAATCTAATGCTCCTACGCATCCAGATTTACAAGCTATAATTGATCATCACTCAGTTGTTCTTGGAGATATACCTACAAAACTTCCTCCTAAGAGGGATCATGATCATACCATACAGTTAGTTCTAAGGAGCCAACCACAGAACATTAGACCTTACAGGTACCCACACATACAAAAGAGTGAGATAGAAAAAATTGTTGAGGAGATCCTAGAGGCAGGAATTATTAGGCATAGCCAAAGTGCTTACTCCTCGCCTGTGGTGTTGGTACATAAGAAGGATGAAACTTGGCGCATGTGTCTGTATTATAGAGTGCTCAACATGTACACCATTAAGGATAAGTTTCCTATTCCAGTCATTGATGATTTGCTAAATGAATTGAATGGAGCTATGTATTTTACTAAGATCTTAGATTTGGTTATCACCAAATTCAGATTAAGGAGGAAGATATTTGTAAGACAACATTTCAAACTCATGAGGGTCATTATGAATTTTTGGTGATGCCATTCGGTCTTACCAATGCACCATCTACATTCCAAAGTTTGATGAATTCCATTTTTAAGAAGTTCTTGAGAAAGTTTGTGTTAGTGTTCTTTGATGATATATTGATTTATAGCAAGACCTGGGAAAAACATTTGCAACATGTGGATCAAGCATTACAAATACTTGAAGATCATCAACTCTATGCTAAGCCATCCAAGTGTGCTTTTGGTCTTAAGGAGGTGGAGTATTTGGGACACATAGTTTCACATGAAGGAGTAAAGGTGGACCCTAACAAAATTAAGGCTATCATGGAATGGCCTATTCCAAAAACCATTAAGAAACTAAGGGGTTTCTTGGGATTGACAAGGTACTGCAGAAGATTTGTGAAGAATTATGGTCGTACAGCAGCACCCCTCACCACTCTATTGAAGAAGGTTTCTTTTCATTGGAATGAGTCCGCTAATACAACATTTGAGAGATTGAAGGAGGCTATGTGTACAACTCTAGTGCTTGCCACTCCTGACTTCACCAAGGAATTCATTGTGGAATGTGATGCTTCTGGAAATGGGATAGGAGGAGTTCTCATGCAAGAAGGTCGACCAATTGCTTTTGAGAGTCATCAATTAAAGGGTAAGAATTAGCTAAAACCTATTTATGAGAAGGAAATGCTAGCAATCCTTCACGCAATTAAACAATGGAGGCCTTATCTACTAGGTAGACACTTTAAGATTAAGACAGATCATGATAGCCTAAAATAGAGCAACAAAAATGGGTCACTAAGATGTTAGGATATGACTTTGAGATTGTATATAAGAAAGGGAAGAAAAAATATTGTAGCAAATGCACTTTCAAGGAAGGATGAGAAAGATGAAGCCTTATTGTGTGCCCTTTCAATATTACAAGCAAATTGGGTGGAAGAAGCCAAAGCAGAGTGGCAAAATGATGTTGCAACAAGTAATCTCATCCAACAATTAAAAAGTGATCCTAGTAGTTCAAATAAGTTTTGTTGGAAGGGAGATACTCTTTGGTATAAAGAGTGTTTGTAATCTCTACAAGAATTCCACTCTTAAACAAAAGATTCTCACAGAACTGCATGAGTCTCCAATTGGTGGTCATTCAGGATTTTTCAAGACATATCATTGAGTCAAGCAAGATTTTTTTTGGGAAGGGCTAAAAGGTGATGTTCAAAAAATTGTGGTTGAATGTTTGGTTTGTCAAAGGAATAAAGGGGAGACACTTAAGACACCAAGTCTCTTGCAGCCCTTATTTATTCCTAGCTAGCGTTGGTAAGAGGTATCCATGGACTTCATCACAGGGCTTCCTAAATCTAAAGGTCATAATGTCATCATGTTAGTAGTTGATTGTCTCACTAAATATGCACATTTCATTGCATTATCACATCCTTTTATAGCAAGTGCAGTGGCAAAATCTTTTTTTGGAGAATATCCAAAAGCTACATGGTACACCTAAGGTTATTGTTAGTGATTGTGATCCTATCTTCACTAGTCACTTTTGGAAAGATTTATTCTCATGTTTGGGTACTCAATTAGCTCATAGCTCTTCATACCACCCTCAATCAAATGGGCAAACTGAGGTTGTTAATAAGTGTTTGGAAGGATATCTACGTTGTTTCACTTCAGAGAAACAGTCTCAATGGGTAGATTGGCTACCACTTGCAGAATGGTGGTATAACACTTCTTTTCATAGCTCATCAAAAATGTCTCCATTTTTGGCACTTTATGGATATCATCCTCCTTCCATCACATCATCATTAAAGGTGTCACCAAGAGTTTAGATAGTAGAGGACCACTTGCTTCATCAACAATAGGTACTTTCAGGACTCAAGGAGAATTTAGCCATGGCACAAAATCGAATGAAACAACAGGCAGACCAACATTGTAGTGAAAGAAGTTTTGAAGTTGGGGATTGAGTCTTCTTGAGATTACAGCCTTATAAGCAAGTCTCATTGAAGCAACAAAAAAAAAAAAAGTTGTCTCCAAGGTATTATGGGCCATACCAAATCATGCAAAAGATTGGTATTGTTGCCTACAAGCTAGAGTTGCCACCAACAACAAAGATACATTCAATTTTTCATGTTTCTTGTTTAAAGAAGGTAATTGGGCATAATATTCCAACTCAAACAGCACTATCAAACCTTGATGAAGGAAGAATCATTTTGGAACCAGAGTGCATTCGTCAAACATGCACAAAGAAGCTGAGGAATAGAACTCTCACTAAGTATCTCATCCAATGGAAGAATTTACCAATTGAAGATGCCTCACAGGAGGATGAGGAGTTCATTCAAAAGAATCTACACTTGATTAGCATTGAGGACAATGCTTCTTTGAAGAGGGGGGCATGCTACGCCCTTAATATTGGTGTACATCGGGTTATGAATAGTCGGTTTGTGGCTATCTTAACTCCTAATTAAGTCATGCCATTATTATTATATTATTATTTAGTTGGTTAGGTCGGCCTAGTGCTTATATAGTTGTGTCTAAGTCGGCCTAGGTGATATCCTAGGCGTAAATAGGTATATATAGGAGGTTGTGAGTCTTATTTCATCATCATATTGTGAATTGCGTTCTCATTGGAGATTTTGGAGGTTTTCCCCCTCGAAGTGGCTTGTTATTCTCAGTTATTATCAAGTATTTGCAGCATATTTCATATCATCTTCTTCTATTGTGCAAGTTATTTCATTTCATTTTTTCAATGATTTTTTTTAGTCAATGGGTATTCTCATAGTGTCCACCTAGAATAATGTTGTGTGTTCATCTAGAAAACATTCTCTTCTAAATGTCATATAATGAAGATAGTGAGATTATAATACATTTTTAATGGAAATAAAGTTCAAATAAAATAAACTAAGAGATGAGACTTATTGTAGCAAGTTGAAACATTTTTGTTAGATGATTTATGATTCCACCTTAGCTGTGTTTTTGAGCCAACCAAAACTATATGATGATAGAATTGTCTCAATAGATTAAATATGTGAATTGTCTTATTAATGTAGCACCTCCTAAACTTATTAGTGTTATATTGTGACCTTTGTAATGTTTGGGTATAAACCATAACTACAATTATAGTCAGCTAATTGAGTTATGATATGTTCATCTTCATCCTTGATAATACTTGCTTATCATATTTTGTTAAAAATCCTTTGTGTAGCATTATATTGTTTTTGTTAATCATTACACTTTATAGAAAGATGAAACCCTTTTTGATTATCCGCTATTGTCCATGTTATGTATGTATTCAACTATTGTGAAATCGGTGATGAGTTGAACATATATGTTAATATCGTTATTGGCCAACCTGAGTTATGTGAAAGTTCAAAGTGACGAACTATGGTTCCTCTGCACAAATGTTATGTAGGCAAGGTCGTCAAAGACGAGCCCTTGAGGAATAGGTTTTGCCCCTAGGTCTTGTTTTATCATTACCATTTTGAGTGATTATTGATATTGCATAGCATGTGTCTTGATTGCATCTTCAAAGTATAAATGTGTTAGTAGGATTACTTAACTAAGTCTTTCGCATTGATGTGATTTACATGTCTCCCTCTAAAACCCAACCATGATTGTATTAGCAATTTGGTTATCTAACTAAATATTGCAATCTATAATTGGTCAAATGTTGTTATGGTTTTTAGGAAATGTGTACCTTGGAAACAAAATTTTGTGAGTTAGCCATGTGTTGTGGTCGAAATTTGAAATTTATGTTTTGTCCTTAATTGTAATTTGATAGAAAAAAATTGGCCATTACAAATACAAGGTACAAAAATAAGAGAAAAGGTAGCCCAAAGGTGTCACATGTTGGTGACTCAATGGAAACCATAAGAAAGAACTGCAAATCAAGATTATAATCTCAAACATTCCCCCTTAATATTGACTAGGTCTTTTAAGAAACAAGGTAATTTGGTCATCCCCTTACAAGGAGGGGTTGGAGCCTAAAATCAAGCCCAAAAAGAGATATGAAATGCATTGAAATGCACTACTTATACTTGTGGATAATGAAGTTGAACTTTGATTCTTTTTAGAGACAAAGGCAATGCCCAAACAAGTGTGCACTCTTGTCTCACGTATGAGAGAAGTCAAATCAAATTAGTGTTCTAGTTGTCGGCTTTCTTCTTACATATGAAAGAAGTCAAATCCCTAGAAAACTAACATCTAAAATCTAAGGTCAGCCATTACATAATTGCCAATTATTCACTTATTTCCCAAGGCTGGCCACAAGTTTATGCTTATAAGAAAATAAATTTCATAAGATTAATAAATAGTGAGTCAAATAATGACAATTTAATGACAATCCCACATAGAAGAAATGCCTCTTCAAGCACCTTCATAACTCAAAAAACTGGTTGGATTGAGAGATGGGTGGAAAAGCAAGAAGGTGGGTCTGTAGATGGGATAGGTGGCATTAAATCTTTGGACCTAAATCCAAAGTAGAGGGACCCTACTGATCAATTTCCTGAAGAGGGTGTACATCAAAAGGAAGACCTTCTTTCCCCAAAGGTGGACAAGGGAGGAACCAAGGTACCTAGTAACCAACGAGGTTTTATGGAAGAGTGCATTTTTTAATGGGAATTAGTGAAGTTGCATCACTATTATTAGGTTAGGGAATAAAATCATCAACCCTCTCCACATAATTACTCAGATAAAGGTCAAACATTGAAAGTGAGGCTCGAGAACCAAGTTGGTCCAAATTCCACATGGGCATCTAGATTAATATCTAGGGGGGATCACCTTAGAGGGGAAGGTGTGGTCATTTCTCCTATGATGATAGTTCTAGGTTTAAATAGAGGTTTGTTCTCCATTAATATTCCAAGTACTGTTGTATATAAAGAGGTATCTCAAATGGAAATGTTTTTAATTAAAAATTTATGGGACCTAGACCAAACATTGAGTCAGTTCAATCATGGGCCTCTAAGAAATGACATATCGAAGGGCAACTAGATGTTATAACTATGCAAAAAAGCCATTTTTCTTTCTCGATTGCTTGCAAAGAGGATCAATGTTCTTGCATGGGGTCCCTAGTTTCTAGGGAAATCTTCCCTGCCTCTTAAAAGATGGAATATTGGGTTCAACCCATCACAAGATGCATTAATGTTTCTTCCACATGGTTTTTCCTATTGGGGCTTCTTATGGAATTTTGGGATGATGACATGTTCAAGGGGATATCTAGTGTCTTTGACCAACTACTCACCATTGACTCGATGGCAATCTCTAGGAAAAGGCTTGTTTATGTGAGCATGTGTGTGTATTCATTATAGAATGATGCTACCCTACCATATCTCTGTTATGTCCCAGCTTGCATTGTGTAAACAAATATTGAAGTTTGAATCTTCACATTTTATTTTCTTTAAGTGTAAGAGAATGGGACATTGGGAAATACAATGTCCATCCCCCCCAACAAGCAAGGTTTGGAGAAAAAAAATGGTCAATGAAGTAAGGGTGAAAAGAATAAAGGAATAGAGAAAAATTAGATCCCTAATGAACAAGGCAAGGATTGAATACGCCAAAATAAAATCAATAAGATGGAAGAACCTTGGATGGTTGATGAATGAAATATTAATAATTTGCAAATGATTGAAGAGAATGTCACAATTACGTGTGAATGAAGAGAATGTGTCACACGATGATTTAGAAAGAGAGAAGGAATTATTCAAAGAGATTGATTTGAGTCCTCTTATTCAAAAAGAAAGGAAAAGCAAAGAAGGCTCAATAGAAGAGAAGAACGAGGTTATTTGTAAGGGCCTAGATAAGGATCTTTGGTTTGTAAAGAGGAAAACAAACCAGCAACTGAGGTTATTAGTGAGGGATTGGATAAGATGGGATCACTAGTTGGTAAACAAGAAAATAAGGTAGTGGACTCTTCTAAGCATCCCCAAAAAGCCAATTTACAAAGCAATAAGAGGAACTGGCCCCTTGATTTCCCCTCAATGGGGAAAAATAAGGAGGAGAAAATAATAGAGACCAAGTCTAGAATGTAGACTAAGAACAAAAAATCAATAGACTATGATGCAAACTCTAAAAGATTAGAAAGATTATTAATCAAATACAAGGGAAGAGATGCCAAAAAGGATATAGATAATGGCAACATGCAAACCATTACATCCATGTGCTCAATGAGCACCCTAAACTTTAAATATGAAAATCATCTTGTCGAATGTCAGAGGGCTCAATAATCCCCCACAAACATGACCTTTCAACTTATCTTGATTGACAAGACAAATTGAACTTATTGCTTATATAAGAGACTAAAATTCCTATGGAAAGGCTGCTCAAAATTTTCTTGAAAAAAAACAAGATTTTCAAAGACGATGGATGTCTTGGGTCTAATCATGATGGAGCCTTTAGAGGTGTTGCTACTTTTTAGAACTTGGCCTTGCTAGATGGTACTAAGTTGTGTGATGATCCTAACCATGTTGTCATTCTCTTTTACAACAAAAGAAAAAATGTCTTGTGGATTTATGTCTAATATTTAAGCCCCTAATACTACAAGTGTGAGAAAGAAGCTTTGGAATAGTCTCATTATATTTAGAAGTACATTCTAATGTTAAATGGCATATTATGGGAGATTTCAACGCTCCTTCAAAAAACAATGAGAAGAAAGAAGGATCTTAGATATCCTCAGTTAGCAAAGATAATTTGGTTGATTTCATTGACAACACTACATTGGTGGATTTGGACTTGGAAGGAGCACACTTCACCTAGTCAAACCGACAGGTGGGTCCTTCTCTCATCCTGATATGGTTGGATCATGCCTTAATTTCCCCTCACTCGTTATCCTTTTATTGTTTATCCTTGTTTGCCTTTACAAAAATTGGTTCATATCACTCCCCTATTATGTCATATTTGGGCAAGTTGGAGAAGAGAAAAGGATTTCCCTTCAAATTTATGAAAATGTGGACTCATCACCTAGATCTTCAAAACAAAATTAAGGATTAGTGGAGCATTAGTGTTGTAATGTACGACCCCTGATTTTTTTTATTTTCCTCAGAGTTTTTTGCCTTGCTGCTTATGTTTGTCTGAGAATGTTTGTTTGTACTTTTCAAGTGCTAGTAAATGTGTTTGCATACATAGAATGCTCATAACATGGAAAGCATGAAAATAGCATAAAAGAAGTATTTGCATAGATAGCTTTCAGACTTATAATGCTCAGAAAATTACAGTCCTTTCAAATACATTTTCAGACTCAAGGAATTACATTCAAACCTGTTATTTTGAAGCATATAACAGCAATGTTTGAACTCCAACTTGTAGCACTTTCTCCAAGGAAAAGACCCTTCAAAACCTATGCAATCCTCACTCCCAAACAATAAACTAACAGCTTCGTCACTGGCAGAAAATAGAATTGTTTGCAACAGATTAGAAACTGAGATTAATCCTCAATCTGGGCGCCCTCTCCTTGGGGCGATTTTGCTCCAATAAATTAATGCCTCAACAAATAAATGCAAGTAAGTACTTGATGAAATCGCCTCAGCCTTGGGAATTGAAAGAAACAATACCCACAATCAAAAACCCCACTAAATAAGAGTTATGAGCAAATAATCAGGTCTGTCCATGGTGCCAAAGTGCCCAGAAATCTCTGAAATTATTACCAAACTTTCACTAGAACACCCCAAAATGAAGCAATGCATCCACAAACCAAAACCAATCAACCCCAACTCAGAAATACTCAAAAATCCTCATACTATTTGACTGAATCTGCAACAATGAAGCTCAGAATGTGATCCCTGGATGGAACCACACCTTCACCATCTAGGGTAGATCTTGCACTACCGAAACCAGCTCCTCATGTCAAGGGTTTTCGTCCTCAACACCAGTTTCAGACCTTCTGGAGTAAATCTAGCAACATCTCCTTATGCAACCAAAATCAACATAACCAAATGAGAGCCAAAACTCATATTTATAAAGTGGGGGAAAGATTAAGGCAACTTGTATTTGAGTTTGAATACATTTCCCTCTCATTTCACTTTATGAAATGTCATGAAATTACCCCAAGAGAGGCGTCCAACTTTTTGCCTCCAAAATTCCACTTTTGATTTTTAATTTAAAATTGACTTTTAGCCTAAACTAGGCATCCTACCTTATAAGACATAATATTAGCCTTTAAAAATGATAAATAAACCTATTTTCTAGGCATCCATTTGAAATACATGGCCCCTCTTTTAAAACAACGTTGTGCAACTAGGCCAAGGGATGCTCATAAGGAAACTATTTGCACTTTTGTAGCCTTCTAAAACGACTTAAAGTTATCACTTAGGCACCAAGGTACTTTTTAATGTCCCCTCCACCCCTCAACTTAAAATTATAAAGTAACTTTATTTTAATTCATTTTTTGAAGAGGAAAACAAATATTTAAATATTCCAACCTTAGTAACTAGGGGCCTCAACTGAAATAATGCTGTTGAAAATAGCCTAACTGCCCCAAGGCCTGTCCAACCTCAAAATCATTTTGCTCATCAAAAGATGTCACCATAACCAATGATAAAAGGTAAGGGCAGCGATAATCAAACTGAAATCCTACTGAAGATATAGCAGAGATGAGTATGGAGGTAGCAACAAAATCATCTCCTAGGATCAAATCATCTCTGTCATCCAACCTCAACCATGAACTACTCAACTATTGGACCGAAGAAACCATCCAACTCATCTGCAAATCCAAATCCGAAGTCATATGCAAGCTAATCGGAAAGTAGGCAGCGGTACTAATACAGGAACTTGACCCACTACTCCAATTCTGAGACAACTCCTCATGACTGGAAACTGCACCTGGGTTCCAAATCTTACTATTTTCACCCAATACAATGCTACAATTAGGAGTATTCCCATCATCCAACTCAAAAAGCAGATTGTCATATGCCATATCAGCATCTACCTCAAACAAAGGATTATCAATAAACTGAAGATTATCCTCAACTCCCAATTGAAACCAATCCTCTTGCTAATCCAAACTCTTATTTTCTTGGACAATGTGCAAAGTCATACTCCTCCTGAATGAAATCAAGCTCCTCCATTATATGTTTGATCTCATTAGCCCTTTCTTTGTTCTTCTGCTCTATAAAATGTTCAGCCTCATAGAGCTGATCATTTGCTTCAAGAAGTGCCCCTTGGACACTTTCCAAAGCAAGCTTCGTAGAGTTAAGCTCAATGGTGAGCTCACTAACCTCTCCCCTTAACTGCTTTGACATAGACAAGGTTTCATATGCAAACTTGGTAGCTATATCTCTATCATGCATCATGTGTAAGTAAGTTGCTTAAATTCTTCCATAGAGTTCTTCAATGTATGTAAATCAGAAAATGAAATATTAAGCTCACTTTCCACATGCATATGTTCGCTGTCCAAACTAGATAAAATATGAACCTCATTTCTAGCGGTTACCAAGAGTTGTCTTTTCCAATCATGATCAAGCAAAAATGATGAACTGTTGTTATGTGGCATGCAAAAATCAGAACTATTATACCTGTTATCAAAGTCTCCATCATTGTCCCAAATTACTTGTGCCACTCCCTGATTATCCTTAAAAGAAGATTGTAAACCTGAACCAACCAGGCTACAAGGTCTTTGTTCAAAATCAGCTACCTGTAATGCGAAATCAAATTCCTTTTCAAGATTGAAAACATCACTATCGATGCCATCCTCTATGTATGGCTCTCAGGATGAAGTAAGGACATCATTACAATAAAAAAGAAATTCATCCCAATGTGGGTCCTTGTCATACTCAAGTGCCAACACACCTAGGTCCCATGTGTAGAAAGGTTGATCACTTTGTTTAGAGAATAAGTGTTTGTTGTGCTCCCCATGAGTAGTTATCTTTCTGAATAAATCACTCTGCAACTCAATATCACTGAAAACATCATAAGCATCTCTCTCCATAGGCCTGATTTGGTAGTCTAACCCAAAGCCACCTGTCACCATAACCCACATAGGGTAAAGAATCATCATTAATAGCTGATTTGAAGTCATCATCTCTTTTGTTTTCATCATGCCCATCATCTAAAGGTATCTTAACTTCATTAGATATCTCTAAGGGAGTATACAAGGTTGTTGTTTCATCAATTCCTTCATGCACAACCTCATCTACAATAGTTGAATGCATGACCAAAGAGTCATCCTGAGGCTTTGTCTCACATCCATCAAGTTTCAAAGCAATTACTTCATCTGATTTTTCTGCTATGAACTTCTTTTCAACCACTTGCCCTTCATTGAACCCATGAGGCTTCAACTTTCCCACCTCCTTATAATGAAGTTCAGGTTCCTTCTTGTCAAACCTCTCTATGAGTCTCTCAGTAAACTCAGTATAAGAAATAATCTGAGCATGCCCCATTATGATCATCCCACAGTGCCACCACTTATGTGCAACTCCATCAAGGTGCATAGCAGCATATTTTAGGGCTTCTTTCTCAAGCATGGGGTTTAGATTGAAGTATGTGTCCACCCTTTGAACCCATGCTCTCGCTAAAATCTCACCAGACCTGTCAAAGTAAGGAATGCTAAGTTTTTCATCTTTCCTTCTAATTCATTATGATGTTCTCTATTGCCCCTATTAGGCGTATGTCTCATCCTGAGATCTATATAATCCCGAAATGATGTCATGCTGGAAACCAAGGCTTGCATCCAACCAATCTTGTCTAAATTGATCCTGCAACTTAACTAAGGTAGGCTCTTGATTGGGTTGTGCTTCAAGTCTTGGTGGAAATATAGGCATAAGAGGCCTAGCCATGGCTGCCCTGTTGTTTTGAATGGCTTCCCCACGCAAGCCTGCATCATTTCCTTGCCCCAAACAGTCTAATCTTTGTACCAACTATGCGAGTTTTTGATTGGTCTCTTGAACATGTTGGGATGCTCTTTCTTGACCCCTAACCACTACATCCAAGAGTTGCATCATACGATCTTGCTTACTAATATTTATTTCGGCTTCTCTTCTTTCACCCATGTTTTTCTTCTTGGTACCTTCTTTGTCGGTCACTAATGCTCATAGTTTTGTATCACCCACTAGCTGATAGGATGATTAGTGCTCTGATACCACTGTAATGTACAACCCCTGATATTTTATTTATTTTTTTCCTCTGAGGTTTCTGCCTTGTTGATTATGTTTGTCTGAGAATGTTTGTACTTTTCAATTGCTAGTAAATGTGTTTGCATACATAGAATGTTCATAACATGGAAAGCATGAAAATAGCACGAAATAAGTATTTGCATAGAGATAGCTTTCAAACTTATAATGCTCAGAAAATCATAACAGAAAATTAGAATCCTTCCAGATACATTTTCAGACTCGAGGAATTACATTCAGACCTGTTATTTTGAAGCATATAACAACAATGTTTGAACTCCAACTTGTAGCGCTTTCTCTAAGGAAAAGACCCTTCAAAACCTATGCAATCCTCACACCCAAACAATAAACTAACAACTCCATCAATGGCAGAAAATAGAACTATTTGCAGCAAATTAGAACTAAGATTAATCCTCAATCTGGGCGCCCTCTCCTTGGGGCGATTTTGCTCCAATAAATTAATGCCTCAACAAATAAATGCAAGTACTTGATGGAATCGCCTTAGCCTTAGGAATTGAAAGAAACAATACCCACAATCAAAAACCCCACTAAATAAGAGTTATGAGCAAATAACCAGGTCTATCCATGGTGCCAAAGTGCCCAGAAATATCTGAAATCATCACCAAACTTTCACTAGAACACCCCAAAATGAAGCAATGCATCCACAAACCAAAACTAATCGACCCCAACTTAGAAATACTCAAATATCCTCATACTGTTTAACTGAATCTACAACAATGAAGCCCAAAATGTGATCCCTGGATGGAACCACGCCTTCACCAGCTAAGGTAGATCTTGCACTACCGAAACTAGCTCCTCAATGTCAAGGGTTTTCGTCCTCAACACCAATTTCAGACCTTCTAGAGTAAATCCAGCAGCATCTCCTTATGCAACCAAAATCAACATAACCAAATGAGAGCCAAAACTCATATTTATAAAGTGGGGGAAGGATTAGGGCAACTTACATTTGAGTTTGAATACATTTCCCTCTCATTTCACTTTATGAAATATCATGAAATTACCCCAAGAGGGGCGTTGAACTTTTTGCCTCCAAAATTCCATTTTTGATTTTTAATTTAAAATTGACTTTTAGCCCAAACTA
Organism: Sequoia sempervirens; assembly: GCA_007258455.2. Classification (NCBI taxonomy): domain Eukaryota; kingdom Viridiplantae; phylum Streptophyta; class Pinopsida; order Cupressales; family Cupressaceae; genus Sequoia; species Sequoia sempervirens. The sequence goes on from VDFB02000011.1 coordinate 6,538,422, forward strand.
GGCGCCCCACCTTATAAGGCATAACATTAGCCTTTAAAAATGATAAATAAACCTCTTTTCTAGGCATCATTTTGAAATACATGGCCCCTCTTTTAAAACAACTTTGTGCAACTAAGCCAAGGTGTCTGCTCATAAGGAAGCTATTTGCACTTTTGTAGCCTTCTAAAACAACTTAAAGTTATCACTTAGGCACCAAGGTACTTTTTAATGTCCCCTCCACCTCTCAACTTAAAATTATAAAGTAACTTTATTTTAATTCACTTTTCGAAGAGGAGAACAAATATTTAAATATTCCAACCTTAGCAACCAAGAGCCTCAACTGAAATAATGCTGCTGAAAATAGCCTGACTTACTATTTTTAGTAAGAACTAAAACTAGTAAAACCACCAAAGATACAAGCTGGAGAGATAACTGATATGCCAAAGGGCTTACTGTGAACAATAAGCACTGGACTGGTCCTCTGCTAAAAATAGAAAACCCACGCCAAAAACACTGAACAAACCCCACAGAAAGGACTGGCACAAGGCATTAAACCTCATCATACAACTTCCACACATTGCCCAAACAGGAAACCCTACACTGCTCTACCTACCGGACCGGTTACTAAATATAGCACTTACTAAAAATAGTAAGTGTGTCAAAACCAAACTAATCCAAAAGAGGGCATTAAAAATGGGGACATTACAAGTGTGAAGGGTTCTGCCATGTATAGGATAGTAGAAACGATAAACAATGTGAAAAATAATATCAAATTTGGAAAAAGACCTTCGTTAGGAAGATCTTTAAGAGGAAAGAGGAGGTTAAGTTAAAGGTGGACAATATTTAGGAAGAAATCCAAGTCAAAGGTATCAATCAAGATATTATGTTAAAAGAGGAGGAGCTTTTGATGGAGTTGCACTCTCTTATATCTAAGGACTTTTGGAGATAGTGTTCTAGTGAAGTTTTGCTTAAGGAGATTGAAACACCAAATTCTTTCACTTAACCACTCTCGAGCACAAATCTTCTAATAGAATCAAAGAGATCTAGATGGATGACATCCACACTTTGAAAGAAAATGAAATAAGAAACATAGCTATGGGATTTTTCTCCAACATTCAACTTGTTAACAGTGACATTGACTTGTCAACTCAACAAGGTATTCTTGAGGAGATTTTGAACTTGATTGATGAGCATGATATAAGAGAGCTTAATAAGCCACTTACGGATGATGAAATGAAGGTTGTCAGCTTGTCCTTTGAAGGTTACATATCCCCTGGCCCAGATGGCTTTCCTCATTTTTCTTTCTAGATGTATTGGTATATTGTTAGTAATGGTGTAATTGCTACCTCCAAGGAGTTCTTTAGCAGTGGAAGGGTGTAAAGGAATTGAATTCTACTTTTATGGTTCTTAACCCCAAGAAGGTGGGTGCCAATTCCTTTGCTGATTTTAGACATGTCAACCTTCATAACTCTATATATAATATGCTTTTCCAAAATTATGGCCTTAGGACTACAACAATTTATGCCTAAACTAATTTTGGTTCAATAGAGTGGCTTCATGCATAATAGACATATTTTTTACTCTATTATTTCTATTCAAAAGGTCCTCCATTTCTAATGATTAAAAAAAAAGGAAGGTGTCGTCCTTAAGTTGGCTCTTATGAAGGCCTATGATAAGGTGGAGTGGAGTTAAATCATAAAAGTTTTAAGTTTTGGTTTTAAAGACATTTATTAAAAAATATCAACGAGTGACCTTGACCCCTAAATTCTTGATTTTAATCAATGGATTACCAGTTAGTTTTCAAGAGCTCGAGGTGCATCAAACAAGGAGACCTTATTTCCCCCTTTTATTTATTATTATGGTTGAAGCTTTGGGAATAAATTTATATAAAGAAATTTGTAGAGGTAGTCTCGAAGACATCAAATCTGCCTCAAACTATATTCCTTGCTTTCATTAGCACGTCATTGATGACACTATCATCATGGGAGAAGCTTCAATCACTGAAGCTAAAGAACTGAAAAAGAATAATCTCCAATTATGAAAGGATTCAAGTCAAAAAATCAATCTCCCCAAGAGCACTATTTTATTGTTGAACACCTTGAATGTGAGATGGTAGAAGATTTCCTGTATTCTTGGATGCCATGTGGATCACCTCCTTCTAAATATCTTAGGTTTGCCTCTATTTTTTGGTGTGCTTTTGGAATCATTTTGGAACAAAATTATTGATAATTTTCAACATAATTTGGCAAGTTGGAATGGGAGCCTCCTTAGCCAAGTTGGTAAAGCTCAATTGATCAAAGCTACTTTGCAAAACCTCCCAATGTATAGCTTGAGTTTGCTGAAAATGCCTTTGAAAATTGCTCATAGAATTGAATAGATTTAAAGAAAGTTCCTCTAGGTTGGGATTGAAGATAGGACAAGATTTCCTTTAGTTGCTCGACACTCTATGTGTAGGCCTAGGAATAGAGGAGCCCTTGGTATAAGAAGATTAAAGAATTCAACCTTGCTTTCAATGCAAAAATTATGTGGAGACTACTTAAGAAGAAGGAATGAACAAAGATTATCAAGAGGAAATACCTACATCATTTTGGGCATGATTCGGCCAACCTATCTTTATGACCTCCCTCAAGGTTCCTGCTTGTGGAAATATATGGTATCCAATAAACTTATCCTTAACAAGGTACAAAATGAACTAGGTAAGTGGGTCATTTTGATTATCAACCATTGCAAAATACTATATGGGTATAACATGATTATATTGAGGTTGTTAACGGTTTCAAATATTGGAAACCCATGTCAAACTCCTTCGAGTCTCAAGCTTCTTCCATGCCCTGTTCTAGGTTGTAATCTATGTTGCCCCTTTTCCATATACCTCAACATCACAACAACAATGAACTAATTTGTAGTGGGTCTACCACAAGAGCCTACTCAATTGCCTCATTTTTTTCCTCTTTACTGCCTCAATAAGACCATCCCCCCTTTTGGGCTAAGCTTTGGTTGCCATAGCTAATTCCTTAAATTAACATCTTCTCTTGACTCTTGGCTCAAAATAAAATCCTTACCATTGATAATCTCATTAAGGAGGCTTGGTTCTTCCTAACAGATGTTCACTTTTTGAATTGGTTGAAGAAAATGTTCCCCATTTGCTATTAGAATACACTTTTTCTAGGGAGCTTTAGGATTCTCTTGTTTCCCTTTCAAGGTCCTTTGGCTCTTTCTCAATGTGATTTAAGGTCTAGTGGACCAATGGGTTTCTCAATCTCGTAATCCTTTAAAAGTCTAATGGGCCCTTGTCTTACCTCATATTGCTTGAGGTCTTTGGAAAGAGAGAAACAATAGATATTTCAAGAAAAGAAAGCTTTGGCTAGTAGAGTGGTGGGAACAATTGGTTTGGCAATCAAGGAAAATTTTCTAGTTGGGATCAAAGAAATGGTCTCATATGCCCCAGAGATTGGATTTTGCACTTCTGATTTAGAGATTGTTGTGGATTTTATATTGATATCCTCTCAAAGGATATGATTCTTAGAGATCGAACATGTTTTGGACTCCCCCACCATTTAATTGGTCTAAATTGTTTTTTATGGGGCCTCCAAAGAAAACTCAAGCCCTATAGGTGGTGGTGGTGGTGTCTTAAGAGACCACAAAGAGAATGTGATAGGTAAATGTATGCAATCAACTTGGGGAAACAAACAAACCATAGAGTTGCAACTATTGTGGCATTTAATGACATAAAAATGGCCCACCATGTTGATGTTAAAAATGTTATAGTGGAGAAGATTGCTTGAATATTATTAATTGTTTACAAGGAAAACAACCACTTATTTGGATGATTGATAATTATATCCAACATTCTCTTGCCCTAAGAAAAAAGTTTGATAAGGTCTATGTTTATCATGTTTACTGAGAAGCAAATAAAATTGTTGATCACTTTGTGAATTGGGGTGTTCTCAATAAAGGGATTGCAAGTTGGAAGGGTAATGATATTCTATCCATAGAGGTCACTAGATTAATTAAAAATGACAACCATAATAATTATGGTTGACACTTGGAGAAGGAACAAAATCAAAGATCACTCGAGGGAAGATCGCATGATAATGGTTAGCAATTGGAGAAGGAACTGAAGTAAAGATCACTCGAGAGATCACATTATCTTTAGTGTTGATTGGTACCTTGTTAAGATTAAGCCTTCTAGCAAGTTCTATTATAGATTCCTAATGTTTCTTTCAGCTTTCACCTGTAAGATTTTGTGTGCCATTAGTGAAGGTGGCATGGAGATATCTACCATGGGTGGCAAAAGGAACTACATGGAGCCTTCAAGCTACATTGGGAAGTGTAAGAATGAGCAAGTGTGGAAAATTTTAGCCAAAGGTGGCTAACCCATTTTTTAGAGAGACTACAAGGTCATGACACTATTGTAGCAAAGGTATTTGCTAAAGATTAGAAGGAAAGAAAAGTATCTATACAAGGAATGGAATGTGTTATTACTATAGAGCTTGTTGCTAATGCGATTGGCCTCTTTAAGGGAGCCAAAGTGTTCAAAGACAGAAGGGCTACAGACATAGCTACAACTAGATTTCTAAGGCCTGGCGAAGAATTAGAGAAGTTTCATTATGGTCATGCCAGGAATTCTCTTAAACCAATCTGAAGTGAAGACAGTGCATTACATTATGTGGCATGTGACTCTTGAAGGGAGATTTAAGTCTATTTATGGATATCTTTTTGTTGTCCTAAACCATTTAAGACATAAGGTAAGGGTCTATTTCCCATTTTACTTTGTTTCCTCCCCAAAATCATCAAAAAAAGATTGCAAACGAGCTACTAGAATGATAACCCCTTCACTAGGGTCTCATTCTGCTAATTTTCAACCATATGATTTAGGCTTTGAAACCTAGCCCTAGAAAGCTTGCCCTAAGTCTCAATGCTAGAGAGGATAAGGTGAATGGAGTCATTGAAATTTCAGATGCCACCTCTAATAATTTTGAGCAGTCCCTATATAAGTTTTTGAAGAAAGAGGAAAAAAGGTATTCCACTGATTATGAAACAAAGGGCTCCACCATTAAGGAAAGTAGCTTGAAGTACCAATAGGATGGTGATAGTCAAGATTTAGAGTATGGTAAAAATCCTAATAGCTCTAGAAGAAAAAGGATGGTTCAAAGCCCCAAGATTAAGCCTAAAATTCAGGGGGTTAGAAAGAAGGAAGTGGATAGAAAATAAATATTAGAAGATAAAGATAGAAGTGGGAAAGGTATGAGTGAGGAACATACCCAACTAGAGGAGAAAATGGCTAAGAAGAAAGAAAATCTATCAATGTCCTTGAACCCTTGGAGGGAATCCCAAGTGTGTGTGAGGAGAATGGCCAACTAAGGAGCACATGGCTAAAATGAAAGGATAAGTTATCAACATCTTTGAATCCTCAATGGGAATCCCCTTCCCCATAATCTTGGACCCCTCCCTTGGTCCTATAAAAGACTTTTCTATTCTATTGGCTAACTCTTCTTCCATGCAAGAATTTTATGATATTTCGGGAACTATGCGTGAGGCAATGGATACACAACATTCCATAACAAAATGGTTCTTTATGAAAATTAATAGCTTAAACCTAAGCCTCTCTTTTGGAGAAAATGATTGGTGGACCAACTTAGATTCAAAGGGAGGATGATTTCAAGATTTTCCAAGGTTGGGATGCAATCCCTAAAATCAATAAGCTAGATCAAGAAAAAAAAATGCGGCCACATTAACTGAGTGGGAGAAATGGAAAATTGATCACCATAATTGACTTGTAACCTTGGTAAAGGAGATGATTGGTATAAAAGAGAATCTTAATAAGGTCATATAGGTTAGAAAATGTTCCATTTAGAACAATGCCATGGTAATCAAGATTCTCTCTATGAAAAAAAAATGTTGAGGGGCCTATTATATAGAGCGTGGAAGGTAAGAATGTGATAATAATTAATATGAATTGTGTCATGCCACCGAAATTGCAACACACAAAATATGAAGAAAATAATTAAATAAATGACAATATAAATATAAATATTAACAAATAATTATAATAATATAATAAATATTAATAAGTATATTATAAAACTAACATAAAATAGCAGCACCAAAATATCAGCGATTCATAATTATCAAGGCCAACAACAGTTGGTTCTTATATGCAACGATTATATTAAAAGGGTAGCAATAACATAAGGGGCAGCACCTATCCTTTAAAGATAAATTAAATAAGATTAGTTATGTGTGAAGAGGTTGATCCTTGCATAAAGTCATCTATCTTGGTGAGAGGTTGTCCCTTTTAGATAGGATCGCCTCTCTTGACCAAGGAGAGAATGGTATAAATAGAAGATGCATGGATGGGGAACATGGGAGAATAGGAGATATAATCAAGAAATGGGAAAATCAATCAAAAGTCTGCATAAAGCAGCTAATTGGAATTGAAATGGAAAATATATGGAATCTGGAATAAATAAGCAGATAAGAAAATAAATTAGAAATCTAGAATATATTTTTGGGTATAAATAGAGATATATTAATGTGATGAAAGGAATAGGATGAAATGGAAATCATTGGGAAATCAGAATCAAGCAATAGGTAGAAAGAAATGGAATAAACTATAAAGAGATCTATTGGCTTAAGTATTATGATCAAGAATACATGGGGATATTACACAGGTAATTGGTAAAATATTCGATGTATTAACAATGAGCAAAGTGCTCAATAGATAATTTACAAGATGTACAAGGATAAGATCGAACACGATCTTATCTCAGAAAAAAGCAGGAAGTTTCTAAAAGAAACTTCAGATAAGATCTCGAACAACAAAGACGATCTTATCTAGATATTTTACAATATTTTACATAGTTGAGCATTAATAAATAAATAAAGAATATTATTTTAATACCCTCCCTTAATGCTCAATCTATCAACTACACCAAGATGCCCCCTGAATTTTACAAACTTATCTGTACTGAGCGACTTGGTGAGAATGTCTATTGTCTGGTCCTCTGTTGGAACATACAGCAACTGAATTGATCTGTCTTCAACCAGCTTCCGAATGAAATGACAATGAGTTTCCACATGCTTGGTTCGCTCATGGAAGACCGGATTCTTGGCAAGTTTGAGAACTCCCTGATTATCACAGAACAAGGGAGTCGGACCTGCTTGAGATATTTGCATATCGCAAGCATCCGGCGAAGCCAAACTGCCTCACATGCTGCTTTTACTGCTCCCCGATACTCTGCTTCTGTCGAGGAGAGAGCCACTGCCTGCGCTTCTTACTAGTCCATGTGACTGCACCGGATCCCAAACTGAACACATACCCAGATGTTGGTTTCCTGTCATCAACTGAACCTACCCAATATGAATCTGTGAACCCACTGAGTTTAGGATCGTGACTCCGAGTGTACAAGAGTCCAAAATCAGTAGTGCCCTTCACATAACGTAGCACACGCTTCGCTGCTACCCAATGATCAGCCTTGGGGGCTGTCATGCAACGTGATATGTAGCTCACTGCAAAACTCAAGTCCTAGTAGCAGCAAGATAGATGAGGCTGCCCACTAGTTGCCTGAACAATGTTTCATCTACCACAGGTGAATCGGACTTAGCTGACAACCAAGCCCTTTTTCCATGGGTGTGGAGGCAGGTTTGCAATCCTGCATTCGGAACTTATCCAGAAGACTTCGAGCATACTTGGACTGGGAGATGAAAATGCTGCTCTCTGTCTGCCAAACCTCAACACCTAAACAATAATGTAGGAGGCCCAAGTCTGTCATGTCAAAAGTTTTGCACAAGTCCTGTTTGATCTCAGTGATCAAATGTGTCGAACTGCCAGTAATGATCAAGTCATCCACGTAGACAACAACAAGCAAGATCTCATTACCAGTATTCTTACATACAGGTTCGAGTCAGATGGACTCCTCTGAAAGCCATGATCTGTGAGGTACGTGTCAATCTTGGTGTACCAAGCGAGGAGCCTGCTTTAGGCCATAGAGTGCTTTGACTAATCTGCACACCTTCTATTCTTGACCAGCAACTTTGAAACCTGGAGGTTGCGTCATGTATACTTCCTCCTTCAACTCACCGTTGAGGAAAGCACTCTTCACATCCATCTGATGGACCTTCCAACCAAATTGGGCTGCTAAGGCAAGGACGAGCCGTATGGTACTCATTTTGGCTGTAGGAGCAAAGGTCTCCTCATAGTCAATGCCTTCTTTCTGTGAGAACCCCCGTGCAACCAGACAAGCTTTGTACTTGTCAAGGGTTCTGTCAGCTTTGTACTTCACCTTGTACACCCATTTGCAGCTAATGGGTTTTTTCCCTAGAGGAAGATCAGAAAGGGTCCAAGTGTGATTCTTCTGAAGACTCTGATATTCTGATTCCATCACCTTTTCCCACTCAGGTATCCCTTTTGCCTCTGAATATGTCTGAGGCTCATAAACACTGTGAATGTTGGCCATGAGAGCAAAATTCACTGTAGACTGTTGTTTGCTCTTGTTTCTGGATGATCTACCCTCAATGAGCTCATCAGCACGAAGATCATTGATAGTCTTAGCCCACCATTTCGGCCGGAGAGTAGAGGGGCCAACATCAAATGTAACAGGAGGAGCTGGATTTGGTTGTGGATCTGGAATAGGTTCAACAGAGGGATGTGCATTATCATCTGGAGGAAACTCAGGTTGAGCATCATCAAAGACTAGGTCTTCGTCATCCCTCCCATCAGGTGAACCTAACGGAAGTCATACGCCCACATCAGGAGCCTGTAGAGGCTGATCCTCAGAATGTTGAACAAGTGAAGAGTGAAATGGACCTCGTTCCTCATCAAAGACAACATCTCGACTGAAGATAAGACGATCAGTGTCTATATCAATCAGCCTATATGCCTTGTGGTTATCACTGTACCCTGTGAACATGAGTTTCTGGCTCTTGGAGTCCAGCTTAGTGCGCTTGGCCTCTGGACTCCAAACATACACAAGAGAGTCGAAAACTTTCAAATGACTAATCCTAGGTTTGCGACCAGACCAAACTTCCTCAGGAGTCTTCCCCTTCACAGCATGAGTGGGTGACCTATTAAGGAGATAGACTGAAGTATTGACTGCTTCTGCCCAAAACTTGGTAGGAACACTCCTGTGTTGCAACATAGAGTGAGCCATCTCAACAATCGTACGATTGCGTCGCTCTACAACACCGTTTTGCTGAGTGTAGGGTGTGGTCAACTGACGTTTTATCCCATGAGTATCATAGAAGTTGGAGAATGCACTAGAACATAATTCCCCCCCATTATCTGACCTAAGAGTTATAATACAAGAACTGGACTCTTTTTCAACCGAGGCTTTAAACTTCTAAAATACATTAAAAACCTCTGATTTCTGTTTAAGAAAGTACACCCACATTTTCCTACTATAATCATCAACAAAAAGTAGAAAGTACTTGCAACCAGTTACAGAAGAAGTAGGCATAGGACCACAAATATCAGCATGAACTAATTGAAGTACCTTAGAAGCTTGCCAAGAGTTGCCATCCTTGAACGGTGTGCGATGCTGCTTCCCGGCCTGACAAGCACCGCAAACGCCCTGATGCTGAGTCTGAATATCAAGTAAGCCATCTACAAGTCCCTCCCGAGCAAGCTGAGAGAGATAGTGCACGTTCAAGTGCCCATACCGCTGGTGACAGCTGAATTTTTGGCTACCAAGGCTAACTCCGGAGAATCACCAGTGTCCACAAGCCTGTAAAGGCCATGATCCTCTATCCCAACCGTCACCGTTGTGCGAGTTTCGCGATCTATAATCGAACATCTGTGCGAGCTGAACACCACATCCATCTAGGGAGAATGCCGCATTATCTGACTGACTGAGAGAAGATTGAGCTCGATATCAAGTACATAATACACGTTGAGAAATATGAGATCCCTCCCGCCAGACTGAACTTGAACAGTGCCTATGCCGACAACTGTGTATTCCTCACCTCCTCCAAAAATCACTGAGTCAGTGCAAGGGGAAAAGTCTGTGAACCAGTCACGCCTATGTGAGAAATGACGCGAGGCACCAGAATCTATGTACCAAGCAGAGGATTTGACATGATCTGCGGGCCTTTTTGCCATGAGTGCATAAAAGGCAAATTCCTTCTGCTCAGAGTGCTCGGCGACATTTGCTTTCTGCTGAAACCCTCCTTGCTTCTTTTGCTCAGAAGCCAAACGAGCACAGCAATCTTTCTTGATGTGGCCAAATTTATGACAATAGTTACACTGAACATTTTTCTTCTTCGAACTGGTGGAGGTCTGACTTGAGCCTTTCTGCTGTGAAGGCTGACCTTTCCCTTGATGCTTCAGATGGGTTTTAGCTGCAAAGGCCTGCTCCGTGGAGGAGGATGATTCATTGCTACCGAACTGTTGTCTCCAGCGATCCTGCTGCAACAGGATAGTGCACAAATTTGGAAACTTAAGATCAACATTAGAAGACGTAATGTTGAGAGTCTCTATGAAGTGTTCATAGGACTTCGGTAGACTCTTCAGGGTGATCACGACCATGTCTTCCTCCATTTTCCGACCAATCGCCTCCAACTAATCTCTGATCTCCTGGATTTTATTCAGGTGCGCTTGCAGAGTTGTCTTCTCATCCATCATGATAGAAAACAGCATATTCTTCAAGAAAAACGCACGGCGTTTGTTGGAAGTTTCATGCAAACCCTTCAAGTGATCCCAGATCTCCTTAGCTGATTTTCCAAGTGGAATCTGAGGGAGCTGATCATCAGTAACCGAAAGCTTAATAAGCATGACGGCTTCACGATTCTGCTCATCAAACTTCTCCTGATCCTTACCCGCCATTTCGGGACGAGTAGCTTTGCCGAGGATCATCTGATCAAGGCAGCGGTATTCAAAAATTGTCAGCATCCGCTGCTTCCAGGTGTTGTAATTTTTGCCATTAAATCTCTGATTGCCCTCCAGCATTAAATTACTTAAACTGGCCATCTTCACGCTTTTCGAGGCACGAAAAATGAGGTACTGAGAAGAGGCTGATGCACGAAACTCGAGGCACGAATTCCAATGCAAAAAATAGAGGTAGATTCAGGTACATACTACAGAAAGTACAATTTACATATGACACAAAATTCGAGGCACGGAAAACGATGCACCCAAAAAATTCAGAGACCAACCCAGTTGAGCTCTCGAAAAACCCACCAAGAATCTGCGATCGAAAAAAATTACCACCTTGAAACAAAGGATCAAAACCCTAGACGAACTGGCAAAAACCCTAGGCTGCCATTAAAGCTTCAAAAAATTGCAGAAATTTTTTTTTGAAGTATTCTGAGATCACAGCACAAAGTTTGCAGAAGCCTTGGGCGACCACGATTTCCCAAAACGAATGAAAATCGCGTCTCAAAATAAGGCTGAAATCGCGTTTTTATTCAAGAAAAAATGCAGGTCAAAACTCATCAAAAAAATGGCACAGAAACTCTGAAAATTGCAGTCCTGAGAACCACAAACGCGCGTCTTTCTTTACACACCAAGAAACACAAAGAACGCGCCAGAAGAACAAAGAACGCGGGCTAAAATTCCGTCGCCAGGAAACAAAAAAAAACACCTGAGAGAAGGTCGCGCGGGCGTTACAAAAACGTGGGCAGAAACCAAATACAAATCACGCTTGCACAAACACGACCAGAACCTTTTGAAACTCGCAGATAGAACAGGAGAATGAAGGCGTCCTCAAGTATTTCGCGTCCAGGAAACACACGCGACCACTAGAGATGCAACCACTAAAATTGCAAGACGCAACCTTGAAAAAGAACCACGAAATTTTATTATTATTTTTTTTTTTGAAAGCCACAAAAAATTCGAAAAAAATTTGAAATTTCAACACTCACAAAAAATCTTCGGAATTTTGCAGAGAAGATTTTGAAAATTTTTAATTCAAAAAACTGAAAAAAAAAATCTCAAACGATTTTTTTTTATGAATTAAAAATTCACTTTGAGCGTGCTGGCTCTGATACCATATTACACAGGTAATTGGTAAAATATTCGATGTATTAACAATGAGCAAAGTGCTCAATAAATAATTTACAAGATGTACAAGGATAAGATCGAACACGATCTTATCTCAGAAAAAAGTAGGAAGTTTCTAAAAGAAACTTCAGATAAGATCTCGAACAACAAAGACGATCTTATCTAGATATTTTACAATATTTTACATAGTTGAGCATTAATAAATAAATAAAGAATATTATTTTAATAGGGGACAGTAAGTTCACATTTAATTACAAATATGCGTATATATATATATATATATATATATATATATATATATATATATATATACACGATTATGCAATAATGATGCTTGCAGCAATTATTGAGCCTTGTAAGTTGCTATGTTTCTTTAATACGAATATGGGTAATAGATTCTTATGCATTGATTTACACTAACAATATCTTCTGAATATTAAGGATAGATCGATTAAAGAAACATATAGACTAGGAAACCAAAGGGAATCGGTTCAGTTCATCACCGCAGATTGCTAGTATCAGTTATATCAATATATTCAGGTGTATTTTCTGCAAATCATTGTTTACCTATGTATGCATATTGCTTATAAGATAATAAGAGTATTTAATGAAGGATTTCTTATGATAGAATTAGAATTATGCTTGACTATCTGAAACCCACCTTGGGGGAAGGGCTTAGGGTGAAGTGGTAGGGGCCAAAAGAGCCCACTTGCGACCTCCGCCCAATTCCACAAGAAGGAAGGGCCTGGGGTGAAGTGCTAGGAGCCCAAAGAGCCCACTTGCGACTTCCGCCTAGTTTCCACAAGGTGGCAAGTGTCTTCGGGGGGTTGGGACACTAATGGGGAAAGCAGATACAAGTTGCCAAGGGGGAGGGTTATGGTATACACCCTCTTAGGCTTGGTATATGGCTTCAGGCAGACCCATCATGGCCTTTCTCCCAAATCCTAATATGTTTACATTATTGATAATCTATGCATGTGATGTAATTGTCTAACTCTCATTATATATATCCCAACCCCAGTTGCTACAATTGGTATTCAATAGGAAAATTCTAAGGAAAATTAGGAAAGGGACATTACAAATTGCAAGGTAGGCCCTAGCGCTAAAACCAAGAGTAGTAAGAAGTCATATGAAGAGGAGAAGAAAGAAATCCAAGACTTTGTGAAATTGCATGAGAACTTCTATCAATAAGAGTTGGAGGCTACTGAAACATTCAAAAAGCTTTAATTTGTGGGTTGTTTGTTTGGTTGTTCATCTCTTGACTATGTTTATCTGATTGATTTGTGGTTGTCTCTTTTTGTTTGGTTGTTTTTTTGGGTTTGTGTTTTGTGAATGTTTCATTGTTAGTTTGTTGTCTTTGCAATTTCATAGCTGGGCTATTGGGTACATATTATTTGGTGCTATTGTGGGGTGTTTCAATAGTTCTTCACATCAACACTTTATATCGACAATTAATCCTCTTATTTTGGTGTTCACAATGCATATGTGCTAACCTTGTAATGCTTTGGATGGTTATATTACCGAAAGCTTCAATTTCTATGCACTTTATTTTGTAAGCACTTGATAGCAGTACCACTAGTGGGTTTAAATTTGTTATTGCTGATGTACTTATCCTACTGAACAAGTGGTAATATTATAATAGCACACCATTGAAAAGTGGAAGAAGCATGTTTAAATGTCCTCAAACAGTGTATAAGCTTTCCTAATGAAAAGTGGAAGTGCCTTGTAATTCCCGCTAAATAAGTGGATGATTTATTTCTTGTATTGTTTATATATTCCACTGAATAAATGGTTTGGCTAGCTTGCCACTTGATGCTTCTTTCCAGCAAGTTGTAAATCAATAAATTGTAATCCTGACACCATATGCTCTTACCTTGCTCAATTCGAGATCTAGGTAATCAGAAAGTGTAAAGGAAGTTGTTATGCTTTCATTTACTTTGAGACTCTTTATATTTTCAAAAACAAATGCCTCACAACCACTTTTCTTATTCTAATTATTGCTACTGTTTGAATTCATGCATGTCAAAAATTTAAAAATTTTGTAAGCTAATATCATCAAATTGAGAATCAAACTCAACAATCAAATTAGTCACAAGTAAATGGTTACCTATCCAAGTAGTGACATCCATTAACATGCAGTTATAAAATTTAGAAACCTTCTCTCTCCCAAGTCTTTATCAACCATATCCTAAGTTACTTACCATTAAATTGAAACCTATCGAACTTAAAGCTTAGAAGTTTGAAGTCAAGATATCCACCTACTCTGAACTGCTACACATGAAGAAGAATGTAACATGTGCTGGCACACCAACCTCAGACGCCCAGCGCCAAATTCGATCACCTCAGCCCACCCATGTTATTCACATGGGTTATATTCCAACCGCCCACAATAAATCTCGGAGCTAACTCGCATACAACTGTTTACAAGAAATTTAATGCATTACCTCTATAAAATAAGTGGATGGGCTTCTGTTGAGGACACTCCAATTCACTGTTCTGTGAAAAACTCCAGAGAAGTGTTTGATTTAAGTCTTCAGGAAGGAGGAGAGTCAACTTGGGCTTATCGTTCACCTTGGATTAGCACTACAGGTAGGTGGCCAGAGCAATTTTCTTGAATAACTATGTGACTGTAAACATATTCATTACAGTAAGCATTCCAGGAAATGGGAGTTAGATATAGATTCACAGTTTTATAAATGTATAGTTTCATAATTGGGAAAGGCTCTCTGTACTAAACTCTGAATCTATAGAATATTAGAGCCCCTACAACAATCCCATAGATTTAATTTGGATTGACTTGAAGCTACGATTACCTAGATATTTACAGTCATATCTAGCATATGTAGCTTAAGAGTTATTTTGAAATCATTACATATACAATTTCTTGGTGAAATCTTGTAAGTCAGACATAAATATGTCATTCACTGCATATAAGACTTAGTGCTGAAACCCTTAATCTGTTCCAGATCTATACACAAATACAGGGACACTTGAGATCATTATATAGCATCTAAATTTTGTGGAAGGATAGGTTTGGTTGATTAAAGCCTGTAGTTTCAGCCAGATCAACTCTCTGGTAAACATAGGATATAAAATACATAAATCTGCTCTATGAAAACTGCAACCTCAGGAAGATTTTGGTGCCCTTCAATTAGTCATGGCGCAGCCCCTTAAATCTCACATTCTACCCTCCTCTGATTTAGCTATTAGCTGTTCAACTTTGTGTGCCATAATTATCAAGAAGATGAGTATAAGATCAGCATGACGCAAGAAATAATTTTTTGGCTTTGTGCAGATAAAGAAATCTAGAAGTCCTCATAACTTGGCGCCTTATTCCTTAGTAATTGCATGCTAAAACATTGCTACCAGCTGCTATGTATTACTGTTCTTCTATTTCTTTCTTTATATTGTCTTTTAAGCTATGCAGTCAACCCCATATTTGGATCATGGCCTGATTGACCTTTCAATTGGTTGTATGTGATCATCAATTCGTTGCATTTCATTTTATTTCCTGACTAAGTTGCCATCGATTTCCATGAATGAGTGCTTTCCCTCTAATATCTTCATCTGAATCTAGTATATACTACATTGAATCTCATAGGCAATAATATATCATGTTAAATTTAATGCTTAAAATATTCAAACAATTGGAGTATGTATTTTGAAAGATTAATGATTATTTGTTTATTCTGAGTTGACTTGTTTATTTTGAAAGTTCAGAAAAGATGCATTCTTGAGCCTTAAGATTATCTTTATAACTAATATTGTGATGTAAAACCAGTTATCTGTATGAGATTAAAATATTGAACTTTTATTGTTAATTTCCAATTGTTATTCAATGGAATAGAACATCTTGAAATGTGTGTGTAACAGCTAAGAATAAGTAATTTGGAACTTATAAAATAAAATGAGTTGTATAACTAAATAAATAAAAGTTTACTAAACATTTATTTATAATGTTCCTTCGTTTGAGTTATATAAATAAATAAATAAAAGGTTACTAAACATTTATTAATAATGTTCCTTGGTTGGCTATATTGAAGCATACAAGTTCTTTATTTCGATTTTAGAAAAAAAATCTTCTCTTAGCACTTATTTGGTCTAGGACCTTCAGTTTCAAATATAGATGAGACGAAACCTCTTCTTACCTAGAAGTAATGTTCTATAAGAAATACACAACTTCATTGAATAGCCCTAGTTAGAATAGATATTTATTTCATAGTCATTAAATTTTTCTTTTCCTAATGCTGCATAAACTATCTAGACAACAGGGATAAAAATTTGAAAATATAGGACAATAAGCCTTCAACAAATCTTGAAGACATTTAACTCTAGGAAAAATTGATTTCTTTTATAAACTTGATTAAGAAACTAGGGAACAATATTTGTTATGGAATTTTCCGAAAATAATGCATGTATTGATTATGTTGCATGAGATTCCTTTTATGAGTGGATATGGTTTAGATACTAAATAAATGGTCAAATAATTCTTTTTATGTATATGGCACTTAAACTTATTATAAACTCTTGACCAATGCTCGTTGATTTATTTAGTCATCATGGGTTCAATTTCCTAATGAATGTTGTTACCATGCAATAAGAATTTTCTTTTCCTTATTAAGATTTGAGTATGTTAGAAAACTAATCAAGAGAAGGAAAACAAAACCAGCAGCATTCGGTATTAACGGTGCATCTGGCTCACGTTTACGGGTAATGTCGTCGTGCTTGAGCTACTGCATCTATAGCCCAACACAGCTGCAATAACGGCATCTGTGGCATCGTCCCTATAAATTGCTGGGGAGAAATAAGGGACATGGGTTGATTAAAATCCAATGGGAGGGAAATCCCCTTTGGATCAATAATCTAAAAAGATAAAACGAAAATGAATCAAATCCACTAGTGACAACCTAGAAAACTGAAACTTAGGAATTTTCTATGGTGCAAATGTAATTCTAACTCGAAGATATAATCATGTGGATAATTTATTAGGAAATCATTTAAACGGGTCAAGGGAGACGAACTTCATTAGGAAGTAGGGTTAGATGATTTTTATTAGATAAACAACCAATGGTCAAGACGATCATTTATTAATGCTTCCTGTCATGTCCCCAATTTAGAGCAATAAGGGGAATATATTAAATTAATTACTTATAAGGTTATTAAAAATAAAATATTAAAAAGTAACCTTATATTTAATTAATTTAATATTAAAGTGACTAAAAAATAAAATAATATTAAAAAGTCACTTAAAAGAATAAAATAATAATTTATTCTAGAAGCTTCTTGAAATCTCTTGTCAATTCTTTATAAGGGGCTTTTGGGGGGCATTTGAGATATCCTGGAGTCAATTATATTTTCTGCATATTGGAGAGCTTGAATGCTTGACACAGCTGGAGAAGTAAAATTCTCTTAGTTTGCTAGTTTCGGTCGTGTGACACCAACCCTAGCTAGTTGAGAGTGGAGGATATCTCAGTCTTCTACATTGTGCAAAATTGTGGCCAAGGGCCAATTTTGATTGATACAATTTGGAGAATAATTTCTGCGGTTTTCTCAGTCCATTAGCAGCCATAGAGAAGGGACGATTTCTTCATTCCAGCTTCATCCTTCACCTAATATCATTGAAGGTTGCATATATTGTTGCTAGACACATTGGAGATTACATACATTGCTGGAGGAGGGCCGATATTGAGCATATTTTATACATTTCATGCTTGCTGATCTGAATAGGGGCGGCCATAGATGAGGGGCGATTTTATGTCTAGAAGCCTTAATAAATTCCAAGAAAATCCATGGATCATCGTTGGGGGTCTAAAAGTTGGGATGCAGCAATTTTGAAGACAAAGAGTGCACCAGTAAGGAGAATCGAATGAATCTTTGAGGCTGCTATCTTGTTCCAGGTTCCATCGATTTCTTCTAGTTGGCATTACTTTGGTTTGCATTGAATAATAAGGGTTTGCATTTGTTAGTTAGAGTGTCATCTCAGTCCTACGCATTGAAATTACACAAATCAGATTGTAAACAACGTATACCAGATGTCAAGGGGTTGCCATTGAAGTGTAATCAGATTTGCATAGATTACTTTGTATGCCAAGAGTCTTGGCAACACCATTTAGATCATTGGCTGAGATATTTATATATTGCATTTCAATTACAGACATTCAAATACATTTTGAAGATGTAAGAGTTTCATGACAATTGTATGACTAAATGTCATTGGCTGGTTGCATGATAATTGTTTGATAAAATGTCTCTTGCACTTCATTACATAATTACTCTATAGTTTGCATGCCAAGTGTTTGTAGAAATGTCTCTTGGCTGTAGGTGTGCATTTTATATCAGCAATCCATGTATTTGCATTTGAAAAAGAGCAATAAGAAGTTGCATAACATTCTAGTCTCTTGTTTAGTTACTTTGCAATCATTTTTAAGTTTCAAAACATCATTGGTATCAAAACAAAACCATTTCAAGCAAACTGAAACAAATTATCAGCAAGTTGAAGGTTGCAAGGAAAGTGTTTGACAAAATTCCTAAGGCAGAAAATCAGGGTTTAAACTTCAAATTTGTCAAGGCACTTTACACTTCCCTTCGTGGGTAGCAACCGCAAAGGAACTGTCTGGGGGAAATAAAAACCCTAGAAAGGGTTGCATACCCGCTTATAACAGTCACATAAACATAGTCTAGAAAACAAAACTACATATTTTATGCCTTGATCCTATTTGGAAGCAAGGTATGTAGGCAGTTTGGGAAACGAAGGATGCTCCCAGTACTCAGGCGTTCGGGAACGGGGTTTAGGGTTAGAGAAATCGCATAGCCAATTATAAGAGATAATCAACTAAAATATATACAACTATACTCGAAAGAATCCCGCATGGATTGCTTGATTCCCCGAGGCCCTTAGGCCAAATTCCGAGGCGGGTTTCAAGCCTAAAATTATTACATACCCCTGAGGATGACGACCTCGGTACACTTTCAGTAGAAAGTGTGGTCATCAGGGAAGTGACTCAGGATTCGGATGATCCCGATGAGTCCAAGACTCTAGCCAGAGCACATACCTATTGTATGATAGTTGCCTGCCTCGTTTAGGTGGATGCCTATTCTGATTTTATGAATAGATGTATTCCTATTCCATATGAATAAATGAAGTGAATTCATGTTTCATATGAACAGATGATATACCTATCCCGTATGGGTAGAAGTTCCCGAGTATACTTGTAAATGAGTACATGAACACAAAAAAAAATATAGTGGTGTTTTTGGGTAAAAATTAATTGGGTCTTTACCAAATGAGGGAGGTTATTACATTAACATATTCATAAAATTATAATATTTAAATTAAGTTTTTAAACATATTTAAATTTTCATATTTTTAAATTGATTATAATGAATAATTTATCAACATAATATTATTTTTAATAAATTTAATTTTATGCATTTAAAACATTTAGAATAAATTTTTAAAGTTACTATAATATTATTTTATTTTGAATAATTGAATTTAAATTTTGATAAATTTAATATATTTTAATTACTTAAACTAGATTATAAATTAAAATATAATTTTATTAATGTAGTTTTATAAAAATAATTAATTATAATCTATATTAAACAATAGTAAGATGGTAATTTTAAAAGTATTTTAATATTCTATAAGAATTTATTTAATAAACATATTTTATAAAAATTATAAATTTTAATGTGTGTAATCTATATTTGTAAATTGATTGGAAATTTGTGAAAGTATATGTTAGTATTTTAAATATCAATTTTAAAAATCATTGTGAATGTTTTAAATATTAAATACTATTTATCTTTTAAACCATATAAATTGTAATTTAATGGTTCCCCAAAGTCAACTACGAAGGGATGGAAACATGTGACCCACAATTGTATCAAACTCAAATGTAATTGGTGTCAAAAAATTTAATAAAAAGTTTAACAAAGGTAATGGACCACTTGGCATTTCGAAGGGTGTTGGCAGAGATATTACTACATGTTAAAATGTGACTCAAAAAATTACAATTGCTCTAAAGAAAGACCAATCCTCTTCAATTATAGAAAAGATGAAGAAGACACAAAAAAATAGAGAATCGGAGAGGACATGTCTAGACTCAACATTTTTTGTGTCTTCCTCTTCCATTATGCCCAAGGTCATGACAAATGGATTAAGAGAAAGTGAAAAATTGAACAACTTTTGAAAACAAAAAGAAAACATGTGTATGATGTATTAATTGATTTGTTTTATTCAATTTCCATTCAATTCAATATAGCTAAGAATCCACATTTTTTAAATGCAATTTAGAAAGTTGTTGAGGCCATGTGAAACAAGGTTTGTTTCATTTTATATCACTTAGAAAAAACTGGTTGAAGAGAAAGCAGCTCTAAGATTTGTTATTTGTTCCAATGAGTGGGGAAATTCAACTTTTTCTAACAGTCTTAAGGGTAAGATCATAGGGCAAAATATTTTAAACAACATTTTTTGGAAAAATGCAACAAAGGTTTTAAATGCATGTGCACCAATTGTTGATGTGTTTCATATGATTAATGGCAACAACCCTTGTCTTGGCATGCTTTATGAGAGCATGGACCTTTGTAAGGAAGTTGTTCAAAAAACACTCAATATTGTGGAAGCATGCTACACAAAGGTATGTGATACAATTGATTCCAGATAGAAAATGATGCACATACTTTAATTGCAACAACTTGTTATTTGGAGCCTAAGCTACTTCAAACTGATAGACAAAGTAATTGAGAAATTATGGTTGGGCTTTTTAAAACCATTGAAATATTTGAACCAGATTTAGCAACTGAAAATCTAATTAGAGACCAATGTTCGAAATACAATTCAGAAAAACAGATGTTTGGAATGTCAACAGCCAAAAATGATATGACACAAGTCAACATACTTGGGTATAGATGTTGGATGTCCTATGGAGCAAAAACTTCTTGACTACAATGCTTTGTTATTTGAATATTAATAAGTTAGGGAGCAAGTGCATCAACTTATGAAAATAAGTACAGCTACTTGACCACATTCACTCCAAAAAGAAGAGCAAGTAGTGTGAAATTTTGGATGATCTTGTCTACATTCACAATTATTTACAACTGTGTGTTGACAAATTAACAAACGACTGCTCATCTTCACAACTAAAACAAATTCCAAAAGACAATATTTGTGTATGAGCCTGACTTTTTTGATGATGAATTAAGTAGTGCATCTAGGGATAATGATACTATATCATCTCAACCAAGTGCTCATGATGACTTGGAACTTGTTTTAAATTTTAGAGTTTTGACTCAATTGTCATTTTTTGACCAAAAAGATATATCCTTGTTATCATGATTTCATATGTTTTATATGGTTTAACTTTGATAAGTTTATCCTATTTATAAATGTGGCATCTTTTTAATAAAATTTCAAATCTATTTAGGAATTTTAAACTGTTTTGATAATTTTATACATTTGGTAAATTTAATCACAATTTTTTTTCAATTTTTCCTGATTGAAATTGATCCAAATTTTATTGTTGCTGAGCAGCTGAACACACACACAAACACGAACCTTCTGACATAGATCAAAACAGTGGACAGCTATCAACCAACTGCCAAAATCAGCTAAGTACTTTCACTCATAATTTCCAGTTTTATAAATTATGTCATATGATCTCTCACAGCTAATTGGATTGTGTTGCTTCTCATAGTAATAAAGCTAGTTTTGTAAAGAAATTATTTTATTTCATTACAATACCTAAGTACCATTGACACAGCACTTGAGGGGTGCATTTGCAGGTGCTTGAAGACATAAAAGAAAGAGGCTTCAAGATGAAGACCTAAGAGCTGACAGCGCCTAGAAAGAAAGTAGACCTGTTTCAAATTGTAGGCAGCCACCATAGCCATTCCTTGAAGATCATTGTAGATTGTCTATGAGAAGCTACAAAGGTTGGATTCCTTCCAGAATTTTTGTGAGTACTACACAAAGAGAACTGTTGGAGAATCTCTTCATACATATGGCAGCAACAATTATGGGAGTTCTAATCTACCCTTCAAATTGGTGTCTTTTGTAGAGAATTAAAATGCAGAACCATGCTGTTTTTTTCTTTATTTCTTTTTTTGAGGATATTTTTTCAAAAAATACCACTGTAAAACAGAGTACACCAGATTTGTTCTCTAGTCAAAGGATCAAGCCAATGCCTTGTCTAGTGAACTGTACCATTCCAAGATATCGACCTGACCTACCACAATTGGGGAGAATCAGTCTTACATAGCAATGCTCATGCCAAATTATATGTTTTTGGTGGAGCCTAATGTGAACATGAGTATTTTCAACACCCTACATTGTTGTTAAAGACATACATATCAGGAGAATTTTAGCTATGTTGTACCCAAACCAAATTTTTTGCTTCATCAAGGCATTTTGCATTTAAAAGTATAAACCTTGCTAAAATGATGTAAAACGTAGTTTTGGGCAATATCAAGCGTGGAGTTTTTGTCAATAGTTTGTCAGTCAAAGTCAGTTATATTGGTCAAAACCTGAAGCAGAGACTCAAAATGTAGATTTTCATGATGGAGGAGTATTGCGGACGACATTTCATATTGCAGACGGTCATTTTTATGATCGAAACAAAGTTTTTAAAGATCAAATCATGGAGATTTCTCAAAGGAAAAGCCCAAAAGCGCAAGTATAGCTCAGGGGCGCCCAGTTTTTTGGAGGTCAAGATCTTGTCTGAAGTGTTCAAGCATCCAGTCAATCTCTTCAGAATTAGCCTGGTTATTCGTCAAGCTATCCAGCGAGACGTTCCGAGACTCACAGCTCCAGTTATTCACGACAGAAGTTAAAATCCCTAAATTTTAGGAGATGGAAATTTTGCTCTTTTTAGGCAAAAGCGCGCCTCTAGCCTGAGGGCGCCCATTTCAAGGCAGGGGTAAAACTCGTCAGTTTCAATGCCGAATGCAGTCAATTGGTTGCCAGCTAGTCTGCTTATCCGACGAGATATCAAGCACAGTCATCCGATTCTCAGAGTTCAGGCGACAGTCGTCCAAAGATCAGCTTAAAATGGAGTTTTCATGTTTCTAAGCTTCTCCGTTTATGCCCAGTGCAAGTACAAGCCAGGGGCGCTGGCTTAAAGGACCCTTCGAGATGGCAATATTTGCGATAGAGTCTTCACAACATCGGTAGTATTCTTGCTAGCTCCGATGCATCATTCACTGTCGATCCGACGTTCCTGGTCGTGGCGGAGATTCTACTAAGCACGTAATTTTACGCGGGAACCAACAAATGGTTTTCGCAGTGTATTTTCATGGTCTTAAGCCTAGCCTTTAGGCTGATCAGATGAGCCCGTTCGCGTTCGAAGTCTTCGACTATTGAGCGTAATCAATTTATCTTTCCAACGAGCATAGCCATCAGCCTTCAGCATTTGGCAGTTGCTCGTGCGTGCGAGGTCTTTGGTGTAATATTACAAGTGAAGATGTCCGAAAACGTCTAAAATGGCTAAGTCCGGGAGGTAAACATAAATAAAATACGCACTGGAGTTTTGAGGTCTTAGAAGCAGTTTTCTTGCCTCGTCACCTCCAGTGACTTCTCTTAAGGGCCCTCCTGGTTGTCCGTTAAAACAGATAATGCCTGAATCGGGTCATCCCAGCTCCAGATATCAACTGTCAAAGTAGGGTGTTTTTGATGACGTTTGGTTTTCGTCAAAATGACAAAAGTGCAACCTTGAGCCAGGGGCGCTTTTCTTTTTGAGGCCCTTAACACAGCTTTTAGCTGTCATGCATACAGTCATCGGATGCAGAATATCTCCAGATATGCAGTGAGCTTC
The DNA here is from genome assembly GCA_007258455.2 of Sequoia sempervirens. NCBI lineage: Eukaryota > Viridiplantae > Streptophyta > Pinopsida > Cupressales > Cupressaceae > Sequoia > Sequoia sempervirens. The sequence goes on from VDFB02000011.1 coordinate 6,562,212, forward strand.
GTCTCGTATCAGCAGGGTTCACCGTTCGCCGTCAGCAGCCGTTTGAAGTGTCAGATGGCAGTTTAGGGAAATGGCTAAGTCTGGAACCCGTAAAGCAATTTAATCAGGTGCGCCTAATTTTTCAAGGGGTTAAATGATGGATTTTACAGTTGTGTCTCCCAGCAGACATTTCTTCCTTGTTCAGTAGGCTTTCCGATGATTATCTCAGATCAGTCTCAGCATCACCCGGTCATCCGGAAATCAGTGTCGAAGTTGGCCAGTCGTGACAAGGCTGTCAGCTATTAAATAGGGAGTTAGTAAAAAATGAAGTATCTTGAGCAAAAGGACGCCTATGTGCTCAAGTGATGACTTTTCGAAGTCGTTGAAGCATGACGATGAATCTCAGAGCTTCAACCAGTTGGTCAACTGAAGTTCAGAATGTGTCTATTTTTAGATGGTGTTTCTATTTTTGGCGCCATTGCATGATAATAATTATTTTATTATTATTTTCAAATTTGAACTTCAGATAGTGGCAGTCGAACTAAAGAGCAACCAATCAGAGGCTTTCTATTCTGGTTAGGGTTTATGAAGTCTTGCAGTTGCTAAGTGGTGCGAATTTATTATTATTTATATGTGGCGCCATCTTCATTATTCTTCACAAGCTTTCAAAGAGAGTTCGAGTTTTTCAGAGAGCAATCAATCTTGAGTGAATTCGTATTTTTCTAAGGCAAATTCATCTTCAAAGGAAAAATCGAATTTTATTGTTCAAAGCAAATTCAAGAGCAAAATCGTATTTCTTCAGAGGTGAAGGGCGCACTTCCAAGGCAATTCGCAAATCTTTCTTTTCAAAGGCGTCTCAAATTTCAATACAATTCGCAAATTCTTCAAGGATTTTAAGGCGAATTCTATAAACAAATCAAAAGGCGAAACCTCAAATTCAAAACTCAAATTCGTATTTTCTTCAGAGAAATTCGAATTTCTTTCATTTAAAAGGCGCAAATTTCAAAGAGGAGAAATCGTGGTTTTTCTAAACAAGGCGAATTCTTCCAGTCAGAGGCAAAATCTACATCAATTCACAAGAAGCGATTTTTTCTAACATATCTTTTGCAGATTCAAGTTCACAAATATCAGTTATTCAAAGAAATCTTGGGCGATTTTCACAGAAGAAGACATCAAAAAACGTCTTTTGCATCCTTTAAATCACAGATTTCTCATAAAATACATTGTGCATGTTCCTGAAATTGGCGAATTTGGCAAGTCTCAGTATCTGGATCATTTCCATATAATTTCCTCGAGTTAAATTTGTGCGCTTGATTTTTCACGAATTTTAGCTTCAGAACACTCGTTCTCGAATTGCTAATTTTCTCAAGTGAAAATCTTTGTACAATCGAGTAGAAGTTGAATTTTAAATCTGATCTTCTCGGGTTGTCTTAGGATTCTTTTGGACAAAACCCATATCTCGGATTTTTCGCTGAAAATAATTCTTGAAAGACTATTTTAACTCTCGCAGGCTATTTTTAGATTCCAGAAATCTTGTCAGAATAGTCAAGTTCACAGTCAACAGGCAAGTTTTTCAGAATGCAGTTCACTCAGCTCGAATACAGGACCAAAACCGTCCTTACTCATGATTTCCGCAGATTGGTTGAGACAGATCTTCACAAAGTATTGCCAGAGGCAGTGCTAGACCCAGTAATCGAGGTTCATTATTCAGAATATTGAGCAGTCTGGTTTACTAGAGGCCGCTTCCATACCTATCTCCGTGCACTGTATTGAATTCGTGATGTCTTGCATTAAACATTACAATCCTACTACTCGTGAGATAGCGTCAGTTGACGGACGGGTCATTTGCAGTCTCAAACCTTTGGACATCGAAAGGAGTTTTGGCATTCCTCAGCACCAGAACAGTTTGGTGATTTCTATGGAGCAGTGTGCACAGGCATTTGATGCTGATGTGGACAAGTGTCAGAAGAAGATGGCAGAAAGATGGTTAAAACAAGCAAAGAACAGATTGCCAAACAATGTGGGTCGTGAATATAAGGATGAGTATGATTCTAATCACACTTGAATTGTGTCTCAGTCAAGAACATGCAAATGTTTTCCAGCCTTGGATGTATTACATTATTGGTCGCATCATTTCTGGGCAGGAGCATTATGACTGGGCATCCTTCATCAGTGACATTCTCCACAGGCAAATCACCGGTTTCTTAGTTGCTCATGAGTTCCACATGTGTTCATATCTCGTATACTTGATCGCTTATCAGGGTCAGTTCTGAGGACTTAACACCGTGGGCATCCTCAGTGTTCAGAAGGTTTATCAGTATTATGATCAGCTTGAGTTCACCAGAGTTGAACGTCACTTCAAACGTGTTCACGAGGCTTTTCTAACTTATACAGTGAGGAACTTGGACCGGGAGTTGCACGTTCGTATCTCGGCAGTTGCTAGGGCAGCGATGGATGGATGGGCGGATTGGTTTATTCAATTCCCAACATACACCTACATCGAGTTTACGGCTTCACAGGAAATCCAGCTATGCTTCCACGTTATCCTTCGGATAAGACAATCTTTCAGGAATTCCTAAGACAGATGCATGATGTTCATCGTCTTCTTCGCCGCAGGCACAGACCATCTCTCAACTTTCCTTTTCAATTTGGAATGTATTGGTGCAAGTCGGCAATTGATAGTAAGATCGCAGGACAAGAACTTGAGAAATATCATCTTAAGTATCTTGTCGGCACGTGCCTATGACCTTTCAGGTCCATTATACAGCTCGCCTTGCGGAGGCACATATCACGAACCTTCTATGGAGGATTACTGGGCAAATTGTGCGAGATGACTTCGAGGTTCGAGACGCTTACGGCCGTTTCTCTCTCTCACAGATTCTGTCTTCTTATCAGAAGATGTGGGAGGTTTATCAGATGATGAGGGAGAGGTTCTTCCTCAGTTTTGAGAGCAATTAGGCACAAGTTGCGGTAGAGATTGGTACGCCAAAGAATATGCAACGGTCAAGGAGAGGTCTAGTAGAGTTATCCAGAACAGTATACTTTACCTCGACAGCAAGAAGACAAGAAGAGTAAGCATGCCCAGAGCAGAGCCGCCAGTAGTGGTGAATCCTTCGCTACCTTCTTCGTCAAAACCTAAACAGAAAAAGAGGAGTAATCCTCCTAAGAAAGTACAAGTGCCAAACAATTCAAAGGGCAAGGCGCTTGCCACTGTTTCACACACAGAGCCTGACAGACAGCCGCTTATCACAGAGCCAGTTCAGAGATCAGTTCAGAGCCCGCCAGTACCTGAGGTTCAGCCTCAAGTTCTTATACCAGTTTCAGAGCCTTCACCAGTCCCAATTCACATTGAATTGGATTTAGACTCTCCACCTCGCAGTGGGTCTTCTACACCCTCACTCTCATCAGTACCTCCTGTCGCTAGTACAGACCCTTCTAGTAACATTAGCAGAGATTCATCTTGGATCGAGACTTAGCTAGGAAGGAAGAGGAGGCAGCCATCTTATGTTCTCAATCATTCTGATTTCGATGACATTTATCAAGATGCGCCAGATAAGAGGGTTAAGAACATGGTTCACGTAGAAAGAAACACTGATATGGAGATTGTCATTGAGACCGCCGTACCTCCACAGGGGAAGAACTTGGCTGAATTAAATCTCAGATTTTGAAGTTATCACAGTCAACCTTGGTCGCAGCCGCCAGACTCAGGTTGATCTTCTTCAAGTTGCTACAGAATAGTGCCAGGGACAGAATACTAAAGGATGGAGAAGACAAAGCAGCCCTCAAGGCTGAAATCAGACAGCCGTCAGTACATTTCTACCCCTTACGCACGTAGCCATCAACACATCCCACCGAGCCGCTAGAAAGAGCAGAGTCACCAATCACTTAGTTGTATATGGCAAGGTTTGGAGGAATGGGAGGAAGATTTCGTTGCATAGAGGCCGCACTATGCTTACGAGTTATATCACGGCGGTACAATGCACGAGAGCCCGATCCTTCAGGATGATGAACGGGATATGGCTATTAACAAACCCAGGGATGAAATTTTGATTGCTCACCTGAGTTTGGCTTATGACACAGTCACAGATGCAGAAGACAGAGAGGCTATCTACTCTTGGAAGACACAGTTGGTTTTCAGAGCAAAGATAGAGGACAGCTTTGGCATCAGAATTGGTGAGAGTAGAGAGCACGTCACTAGTGCACTCCGGTTCGTGAGGACTCTTGTGTCTCGCTTACCGTGCCGTTATCAGATCGAGGGTGGTGCCTACGTGGAGCTTACCGATGTTCAGTCAGAGCTTCAGGCACTCATTCATATCATTTTCAGTGGGGAGACAGATGGCTGTAAGGTTACTCAACTTACAGTCATGTCAGCATTATTCGATGAAGCAACGAGAAGCAGAAGGGAACTTCAGTCTCAGATCACAGCTGGTGAGGACATGCTGCATCGACATAGCATCCTTCGTCAGAGTCTCGTAGCTCCAGATGGTGATACAGTTAACAATCTCATTGAGGGGTTGGTTGCTCGAGATCACACTTAGTAAACTTCAGTTCCCACTTCTCAGGATAGACATTACACACACGAGTTGAACTGGGTGTTACCCTTTCCAGTTAACTCGAAGTTGTCATCACATGCATATCTATTCTGAGACTCGCCTTTCACACTTGGAGTTTTATTTAGGGTTTTCGTTAACTGATGATAGTCTTCCAGTTAACTTGCTTTCAATAAGGACGTGCATGCTCGCACAATTGTCCATTTTTAGATTAGATGTTTCAGTCAAACTGAGGGTAGTTTCCCAGTTGACTGTATAGTTTACTTAATTAGGGTTTGGCGCATTGCTTGCATGCATTGCAAGAACTATAGATGACACAAGGTGATTTTAGGGTTCCCTACACCTTGATGTATATAAATAAGAGCTTTTGCTCATTTGTAAATAACTTTTGCTTAAGAGAGAAATATATGCTGCGCCTACCTTGCCCTCAATATTGCTCTTTTTCGTATTTGTTCATGTGTCTTCACTATTGCAATTGATTGTTATGCCACATAGGGTTTCAAAAGATTGTAATGCTGAATTCTTTCCATAGTCTAGATATATCTGTTTGAAGCATCTTTATCATTGAAATCAATTGTTATGCCACATAGGGTTCCAAGAGATTGAGGTGATAAGGCTGTTTTGTGTTAATTTACCATTGTGATTGATCGTTATGCCACATAGGGTTTCGAAAGGTTGCAGCGATAAACCTGTTTCGTGAATCTTCATCAATATAATCAAAGGTTATGCCACATAGGGTTTCGTGAGATTATAAAGATAAAGGCTGTTTTGTGAAGACTTTGCTGTTTCAATCGAGTGTTATGCCACATAGGGTTCCATAAAGTTGTCTTGGTAAAAGTCTTAAATCTGTTGTGCCCAATAAGCTGGTTTAGATTGAGATGATAGTTGTGCCACCTTGCCCTCAAGTAGAGAATCTAAACCCGTTTATCGTCAGTTAGTCAAAACCTTGCTCCGTTTCCTCTTGCTCTGTTTTCCTGAGGAGATTGGATAGATATAAGTTGTAGTTTAGTTGATTTGCGAAACCAGAGAAAACTCAGCTGCAACGTGTAAGTTCTTTCAAGAAAGCCTTGTACCTCTAGCAGCTGAAACAAAAAGACAGGACATAGTTTTAGCTTAATTTTCCTTTGCAAGTATATTTGTCAAAGCACATCGAGGGAGCTTCCCCTCCATAATTTGAAGAGCACTCATTGCGTAGTGTACATAGGCTGTTCATAACGACTACTACTCCAGAGGTGTTAGTTGTTACGCCAACAAGCTATTCAAAATTTGTTTCAGAGATCTTACTGTGGTAGTAGAATGTATGTATGTGTGTATATACATGTGTATTTATAGACACGTATGTATGTGTGTATATACATATGTATTTATAGACATGTATGTATGTACATATTTATTATAGTATAGCAATTATCCATCACAACATGCATACTAGAACAGAAGAAACAATGTTGAAATACATAACTTTTGAGATTCTTTCGACAGAATTTCATTTCTGATGCATCTATATGGACACAACCAAGTTCTATCCACTCTTCTTTACCAACATTTCAGGTCTAACTTCTAGAACCCTCTTCAGGAAAAATCCAATCATAGAATGAGGGGGTAGTTGTCAACCATGAAATGGAGGTAAAGAAAACTAGATAGAACACAATTATTTCCAACTAGAACTATCAAAAGAGGAAATCCTATATGCTTAAAATTTAAGATGGGTGAAATAATGCACCTGATCACTTTCACTAAATCCTCGAATTGTGTCTCCTGCAACAACCATAACACCCTTATCTCCAAGTGGTTGTAAAATAACTGCCTGAAAATATATCACAAAAAATATATAACAAAAAATGGAAAAATCATAAAATCCAATCAAACATGCATCACAAGGCATCTAAAATTAGAACTTGGTAAACACAGACTTAAAAGCAGTTCAGAGAGATGAGCATTGATTAGACTGGCTTCCTACAAGTTCTCTATTATGTCAAATTATAATTCAAATTTTCTCAAAGTGAAGAAGCCAAGAATCTCTGAAAACACTTTCTTAGAATATTTGAGCATAAATCAGGCAGGCAATGTCTAAGTGTTTACCCAGATCCCTGTGGTCTTAAGAAATTACCATAGACACCCATCTGGATTACCATATTAAGATACAGCTTTATCAATGTATAAAAATCACTGTCATAAAGCTTAAATTTACAAAACCCAAAGTATCCTTGGCAGGAGATATAGTGTGCATTCTATATTTCAAGAATATTATATTATTTTCAAGCAAATATACACCTTAGAAGGCTTTAAATTGTCAGAAAAATGCACTCCAGAAGGGAAAAGCTCATTAATTAGAGATCTATTCAGTTGTTAAATCAGCATCAGAAAAATCAGACCAGCAATCTGATTTGGAGGAAAAAGAAGAAAAAGAGTCATCTGAAGCATCAAAAGAAAAGAAGGAAAATGAAGGCTTTCTTGCCCAACTTTCTAGTTTTCAGAAAAATGAGTCATTCAAAGTACATGGAGTCCTATGAGGGCAGTGAATAGTTGCACTAATTGATACTAGAGCTACACATAATTTTATTGATGAAGGAGTGGTGGCTCAAAGAGGACTCGAGACTGAAGATATTGATGGTTTCAAAGTTATGGTAGCAGATAGTTTTGCCATCCCTTGCACAAGAAGAATACCTCAAATGATCCTTCAGTTGGGCAGTTATGAGGCCAAGGGTGATTTCTATGTTGTGAGCATCAGATATAGATGTTGAGTTAGGCATTCAGTGGCTGTGATCTTTGCGTGAGATCACATTGAATTTTCAGGCCATGGAATCAAAGTTCCATTCTGATGCAAAAAGGGCAGTGCTAAGGGGAATGTCAAATGAAGGCCCACACAATGTCACCTTCAAAAGAATAAAAAGGTTGATTCACCATGATCAAGTCGAGTGGGCAGTAGAATGTGTTATTATTCCTACCATTCTTGAAGAAGAAAAGAGAAGTTATCATCCGGATGTGAAATCTTTGCTAACCAACTGAAGCAAGATTTTCAGTAGTACACCCCTTGGGAGGCCTCCTGAGAAAGGCATTGAACACATGATAGAATTGAAAGAGGGAGAAAAACCAGTCATCACCACTCCCAACTACCATCCCAAAAGACAAAATGACAAGATTGAAAAGGAAATCAAAGAGCTTTTGGAGATGGGACACATCCGTCCAAGTAAGAGCCCCTTTGTTTCTTCAGCTGTGTTGGTGAACCAAAAGGACGGAACTATGTGTATGTGCATAGACTATAGGGCTCTGAACAAGAAGACTATCAAGAATCGATGCCCTGTTCCTAAGATTGATGAGCTACATGGAGCTATCTACTTCTCCAAGATAGATTTAAGATATGGTTATCACCAGATAAGAGTTTGTGTGGAGGAGATAGAGAAGACTGCCTTTAGATGCCACTTTGGTCACTATGAGTTCCTAGTTATGCCATTTGGCTTAACCAATGCTCTTGCAACATTTCAATCTTGCATGAATCAAGTGTTCAATAAGCAACTCAGGAAGTTTGTGTTAATATTGTTTGATGACATCTTGATTTTCAATAAAACTTGAGAGGAGCACATGAGGCATTTGGATGAAGTTATGGGTATCCTTGAGGTTGAATCCTTGATTGCTAAGGAGTTGAAATGCGAGTTTGGAATGATCGAGCTCTTGTACCTTGGTCATGTAATCAGCTCAAAGAGTGTAAGTGTGGATCAAGAAAAGACCAAGGCAATTTTTTATTGGCCTCCACCTACAAATCTCTCATAGTTGAAAGGATTCTTTGGTCTTTGTAGATTCTATGGGATATTTGTGAAAGGTTTTTCACAGTTGGCTGCCCCACTTACCGATCTTACCAAAAAAAGGCATTTGTATGGTCTAATACAGCACAAAAAGCCTTCAATCACTTTAAACAAATTATGAGTACATGCCTTGTTTTAGCCATACCTGATTTCTCCAAGCCATTTGAGCTTCAATGTGATGCATCTGGTGAAGGAATAGGTGCTATCCTAAGGCAACATAAGCACCCAACTGCCTTCAAAAGATAAAATTGAGAAGGGGAAAAAATAGTTACTCCATTTATGATAAGGAGATGCTTGCCATAATGCATGATTTGGAAAAATTCAAGAAATACTTGATTGGTAGTAAATTCATTGTTAAAACCGATCATAATAGCCTCAAGTATTTTCTTAATCAAAAACATCTCAATGATAGGAAACAGAAATGGGTGAGTAAGCTACAAGCTTATGACTTTGACATTGAATATGTCAAAGGAAAGAGGAACATCATGGTTGATGCTTTGTCAAGGAGGCCACATTTGGGTTCCATGATGGAGATCACTGCTGATTGGAAGGAACAAATTCTTGTAGAATATGCATGGAATGTCCCTTTTTTTTAGCACTATGCTTTTCAATGGCTAATAGCCCATTTCCAGAGTCCCGTGGGCTACTTGAAGGCAGAATTAGGGTTTCCTATTTTCTAGGAGGTATCTTTTTGAGTTTTCAGGGGATGGTTGCAAGAGTTTGCTAGTATATTTTTTGGGTCTTTTTGGGTTTTCAAAGAGCTTTAGAGGGTTATCACATGCATTTTTATCAGTGACTATTTCTAGACTTACTATTTTTAGTAAGTTATGACGATTACTTGAAATGTGCTTAGACGGAGTTTGGAGTCACTGTTTTTAGCAGTATGCTATTTTTAGTAAGTGTTATTTCTGGCAATGTGGTTTGGCAGCAGTTTAGCACTTGGCTTCTATTTCTGGTAGTGAGGCAATTCAATTTTGGCAAAGGCTTCTCCAACTTTCTTGGAGTTCGGAAAAGGAAAGTTAATAACTTAAGTTATATTATTTCTAATGTTGCTTTTTGGCCCTCCAACACCTAGGCTTATGACTTAAGTTGTTTTTAAATTGTGGCCTCTCACGTGGACGTCCAAATAGGAAAGATTATGACATTTTATAAAATTTAATATTGCCAAGTAAAGTTGGATGCCAAGTTTGAGAAGTCAAAGAGGTTTTACTGAATATTTTATTTCTCCTCTTTTGGGTGTCTCAATTTGGAGGGAAAATGAGTTTTGAATTTTTGGGTTAGGAGCTTATAAATATGCCTCTCCTCCTCTCATTATCAGTTGGCAAGACAATTGAAGGTTAGTGAAGACCAAATTAGTGCAGTCATTAGACATTTTGATGGCACCCTTAAGATGATGGCCAAATGTTGTTGGAGGTCTTCAGGAGAACATATGGACCCTTATGGAGAATTTTCCCTTTTAGATTCACAGGCACTTAGAGAAGCAATAATGGAGATGAAGACCAATTACACACACCTACTCTCCGATAGAGATCACCTACTCATGCTTGGTGAGATCTACTATGACGCGCTTAAAGGGAAAGAAAGGGAAGTGGATAAGCTTACTGATGAGCTTATGGTGGTTAAGGATTCCTTGAAGAGCACTCAAAAGGACCTTCAAGAATAAGAGATTCAGATTGACAAGCTCTGTGAGGATTTGAGCATGGTTCAATCTTCTTCATTCATAGCAGATATCCAGTCTTCTACGACTATTATGGCACTTGTGGATGGTAGTGGTACTCACGGTTTCAGGGGAGAACCCCTAATGGTGGTCGAGCACGAGGAGGTTTTAGGTTTGCATGGGCCTAAGGACAGGAATGATTCTAACATTCCTGAATTTTCACACAGCTTGCACCATAGAGATCATGAGTCACCTTGGGGAAGAGCCAATTGAGGGCTTGAGGTACAGATACAATAGAGGTAGAGATGCATACACCGTGCGCACCAGCCAACAATGAGGTGCATGTATCCACCTATGATAGGAGCACCAGTCTCTACATTGGCGAGGTAGAGATTGCTATCAATGAGTCTAGTGCTGAGAAGGTTGAGTCTTGTGTGGCTAGCATGTTGGATTGTCGCGTTGTTCTATCTTACTTGTATGAGGATTGCCGAGCGTCTTCTAGTGGGAGCATGTCTCCAAAAATCTACCAGCAATTCAGATGATGCACTAGTTGAAGCTGATGTTAGGCATCAGCCTAGTGAGACATAGGGACTCAAGGGACAGCTGAAGGTTACCAAGGATAAGGTTGTCCAAACCCTAACTCATTTCAATAGCACACACAAGATTGTAGAGTACCTCTTGTGGTCAGCACAATTGGAGGAAAGGCAGACAGGGGTAATAGTGGGAACTTCTATAGCTAATTTGCGAACTATCAAGCACGCCCTAGAGTGGATTAAATCAAAATACCTCTAGTTGCTTTCAGATAGGGACTTTACTATTGAGTTCGCAAAGAGGACTTGTAGAGAAACTACCCAATCTACCCTTTAGGATTGGAGGAGTGAGCCACCTCCTAATTCAAGTGATGAGAGTGATGAGGCATGGGTTCCCAACGACTATGCAAGTCTACCATTGGCGCAAGCAGGCGTATTCCACCTTGATTGCATAGTAAGGACTGCTCATCACTTCTCTTTCAGTCCACACACGGATGATTTGATGATGCATAGGTGTGGGTTGGCTCAGGATTCATATCACCCATTTTGGGATGAAGTGTTTCCATCTTCTAGGACTTGCGGGACTCCGACTTTGTTGCTTTCAGACGGTTGTTTATAGGGACAGGGATCAGAGTTACATCATGCAAATGTCTCCTTGGTAGAGAGTGCAACTTCTGTGCTTCAGGAATGTCTGCTAGAAGCACTTACCCATGTATGGCATACACTTGGGAAGACGAGGATACAAAAGAGTTATGTTTTCAGTGAGCATGATGGCATCGATAGACCAGCCCGTAGTGATGGATTTTTACTCCATATTTTAGTAGGAGACGGTTGTCCTTCATGGGACCAGGAATTCTTTCATAATCCTTGGAGGACAACAACTGTTCAAGAGTTTGGAGGAGAGTTGCATCATCTCCTTAGAATGGGAGAGTTGCATAGGGATGATACTCTATCACTCTATGACCTTGGCGCAATCATTTGCATTCCAATAGGTTGATCTTACAGGCTTGAGGGTGCTAATTTGACCCATATTAGCAACCTAAGAGAAGCTACTACACATTTTCTAGCACCTACGAGGTACTCATCACATCCACGGGGGATTTGCAGAGGTTGGAGAGAGGTGTTGTGATGTTGGCAATTCGAGTTACCTCCATCTTCTCATGTTTGGTGAATGTGAGGTTTTGATGTGTTGGGATCCAAGTGGTGAAAGGTTTGGCACGTCAAATCGACTGGATGCCGATGAGTTGCTTCACCACTCTCAACATGGTGAAGATTATATCAAAGTAGCATAGTGGGAGTCAGCGTGTGTTGAGTATGGCGGACTTCCAATTGTGGAGAGGGATCCAAGACTTACCATGCTTGGCAGATTTCTACTCATCGGGGGGAATGACTAACAGATCTATCAGGTTTTGCTTTATCAATGTCCAGTGGTTACAGAGGGGTTTTGGTAGAGCATTCTACAAGATGATTTGGGATCTCGGCATTTAGGTGATATGCCAGGGTGTTCAGGTGAGGATTGATTGGGGAGGGCGGACTGTAATGTCCCCTTTTCCTAGGCAATGGACAGATGCAGTGGTTAGTCTACCAACTGGTCCCCGTAGGCTAACATGGTGTTTACGGGGCATCTTAAGGTTGATATATGGCTCTTCAACAGGCCTTTTGGAGCTTATTTCAGTACTCTTCAACTCGATGTCCTAGTTTATTTGTGGTGTGCCTTCCGGACGCCATTCTGAACACTTTGACCCACACTATTTTTAGTAACTCACTTGGATGTGTTGCTCATTCTTATTATTTATAGTAAGTCATGGAATGGTTAGCTGCTATCATGCCTGTATCTAGAAAGTTGATGGATTACTCCCATGAGTTGATATTGGTATTTATCGAGAGTTAATGATGTAATTTATATTATTAAAGTTAATCCAGTTTTAACTTTAATAATATTATTATGGATGACTTTATAAAATGGTGGTTATTGGGGGTTAAAAGGTGTTATGAGATGTTTGCATAAAGTATTATTATTTTAATGATTTGACCCCTCAACTTTATGAGATGAAATATTTAAATGACCATAAAAACGCTAATATAATTTGAAGGCATTAAATGCCCAAGTGGGATGTGGGTTTTTGGAGAAGTATAAAAGGCATACTTAATGCTTTTTCATTCATTCCCATTTGCACAAATTTTGAGAAGAGCTGAAGCAAGGGTTTGCTAGTTGTAAAAGCCATAGCTTTTTGAGGACGAAATCCCTCAGGAGAAACAACACATTGCAAGAGTGAAAGATCTCTCAAGCCTACTTGCAGACAATTCAATTTCAGGGATTGTGCTTGTGCTTCAATCGATTTGTAGGAAGTCTTCATTATTTAGAGTTTTAAGGATCTATCAGAATATTGCAAGTATATTGATAATTATTTCAGAACAAAGAGAACTACATGAGAATTAGAAGATTTCACGGGATTGAAACTTCCATATGATATTTTCCAGGCAAGGTTTTGAAGAATTAATTGCTGCATATATTTGGCCATCAAAATCAGGGTTGGATGATCTTATCAGCTGGTGAATTGATTGATAGGAGTCTTTTATCTAAGGGTTGCATTGGAGTAGTACATTGGATCACTCCTATGAGCTGGGCGATTATATGAATGACCTTATATCTGATCCACGCATGGGTTCTGAAATACATTATTTTTTAGTGTATTGCCAATTTCAGAGGTGGTGTGAGGGTTCAAATGGCTATTGTTGCACATACCTTTCCTAGTGTGACTAGCTGGTAGTTGTTGAAGGGACATGAGGCACTAATTCTAAGTCGTGAGCATATATCAAACCTGTTGTGCACATTCTGGGTTGCATGGAAGCTAAACAAGGACGTTAAACTGTTGTTGTGGGAGTCTTGAATAGAATTGGGCAAGATCACAGATCTGGGTGTGATCTTTGGTGCAACTGGTAGCTTAAATTAGTTGTCATTTTCCATTCTCAAAAGTGTCTTGCTACTGAGCGCTTCCTCATTCTTGGATGGGGCAACGTTTTGGAGCAACCTTTTTATCTCAATACTTACTTCTGATTAATACCTATACTATTTATACAAATCTCTAAGTTGTATCTGTTGTTATAATGTTACTGTTCAGAAATACAACTTCTAGGGTTTTGTATTGGGTCTGAAGTGTATTGAAAGAGTTACATCCTATGTAAATGTAATGAATGAGCCTTATATAGAAACATGTCATGTTGATGAGATAAATGTATTGAATCTATTATGGTGTTTGCCATTTCATTGCCATTGGAGAGTTTCAGTCCAATTAATATGTTATCTATTTGAAAAAATTACCAACATGTCAAATTGCAATAGTTGTTTAGATTTATCGAGCTAAATCGCAGAGTCCAAACTCCATTAGGGGTGGGACATTTCAGCCAAGGAGTCTAAGTGTGATTTTGGCATGACTAAATTACTTTACCTTGGCAATATTATCAACTCTAAGGATGTTAGAGTAAACCCAGATAAGATCAAAGCAATCATGGATTCGTCACCACCTATGAATCTATCACAGCTCAAAGGATTATTTGGGTTATGTGGTTTTTACAAGAGGTTTGCGAAGGGATTTTCATAGGTGGCAGCTCCCCTCACAGATTTAACTAAAAGGTGACTTTTGTTTGGTCAAATGCAGCTCAACAATGTTTTGATCAGTCCAAACAGATTATGTCTATGTGCCTCGTGTTAGCTATCCCCGATTTTTCTAAGCCTTTTGAGTTGGAGTGTGATGCATCTAGGGAGGAGATACGTGCAATGTTAATGCACAATAAGCATCAAATTGCCTTTGAGAGCAGTGTTGTGACCTCTTCACACATCGCCCCATTGCAAATGGGGACCCTTCGTTTTTTTTGCTTTTTGGTTTTGCCTTGACGTCGCAACTGCTTATCACCAGTCTTTTTGCAATGAGGAGTTTAAGTTTTGGAATGGTCACTCGAGTCGAGTAAAAGAATTCGAGCCTAGATCATCATGCAAGCGTCATCATTGTGCTTACGAGGCCTAGGAGACGAAGATCGACTATCGTTTCAGTCCATTCTGACACCTCCTACTTTTTAGGGTTTTCACTTTGGCCCCCTATTTTTTAGGACCTACTTTTTTGGCACTTTTGAGCAATTCTGAGATCCCTATTTTTTAGGGGCTATTTTTAGAAAGTTGCTATTTTTGAAAAAAAATTTATTTTTAGAAAGTTTCTATATTTAGAAGGGGCCCGAATTTCAAAAATCCACTCAAAAGTTCGAAAAACTCAAAGGAACTCTCAGAAAATCAATTTGAAATTTTTTTTGAATTCATGGTGAAATTCTGGAAAATGTTTAAAATCTGGAAAAATCATTGGAAAAATCACAGAAAAATGGTGAATAATCTGAAAAATCAGTCGAGAAATCAAAGAGAATAGTGAGAAATCTGAGAAATTCATGAAGAAATCTGAGAAATTCATGGAGGAGACTGAAATTCATGATGAATTTGCCTAAGTATGGAGTCCAACCAGCATGGAGAAGGAAGAAGTTAATGTCAAAAAAGCTTCAGCCAGAAAAAACAATGGCTCGACTGCAAGCAAAGTCCGCCCTTGGTCAAGTCTTGAGTGGCAAGGAAATAGGCCAAGTCCGCCATAGGAAAAGATGAAATGGCAAGCCATAGGCTGAAGTCCGCCCTTGGCCAAAGATGAAATGGCAAAGATATTGGCCAAGTCCGCCCTTGGACATAATGAAAATGGCAAGTTACAAGCTGAAGTCCGCCCTTAGCAAGAAGAATGAATGGCAAGACTAAAGGCAAAGTCCGCCATGAATTGGCATGAAGTCATGCCAAGTCCGCCTTTGGAAGTAGAATGGAGTGGCATGAAAATATGTAAAGTCCACCCTCAGCCAGTAAAGAATGGCATGAACACTTGGTAACTCCGCCCAGCAGCATAAAGCAATGGCTCAACATTGGATGAAGTCCGCCCAAAAAGTGGCAAGGAAATAGACAAAGTCCGCCATAGGCAAAAGAAGAAGAGGCAAGGATATTGGTCAAGTCCGCCCATAGCCAAAGTGTGAAATGGCATGGATGCAAGCAAAGTCCGCTTCCAAAAGAATGGCACAACATGAGGTCAAGTCCGCCCTAAGCCACATGGCATAAAATGAAGCCAAGTCCGCCCCAAGATGGCTTGGAAATGAGTGAAGTCTGCCAAGCAAAGAGGCATATGGAGTGAACACATGTAAAGTCCGCCCCTAGCAATCTTGGATGGCATGGGAAACAAGCAAGTCCGCCATGTGAAAAAGTGAAGCGGCTAAAGCATAGCCAAGGAAAAAATTGAGTGGCCTAAGCAACTAGCAAGTCCGCCATACTTAGAGAAGTGGTAAAAATTAAAATTTTGCCTAAGTATGGGCTTTGGAAAATGTTAAAATTTGCTTGGCACTAGATAAATTCGCCATATTTAAAATATTTTCCTAAGTCTAGCATTGATGTACTTCAGAAAATTATAGCAAGGTGACTTAGGAAGATGGAAACAAATTTCACCATACTTGGAGAAAATAAGAAAATTGTTAAAGAAAATTTTGCCAGAGACTTAGGAAAAAGAAAGTTGTGGCAAAATAAATTAGGAAAAAGAAAATTATGGCCAAATAAAATTGGACGAAAGAAAATTATGGCCAAATAAATTGGACGAAAGAAAATTATGGCCAAATAAAATTGGACGAAAGAAAATTATGGCCAAATAAATTGGACGAAAGAAAATTATGGCCAAATAAATTTGGAAGATGAAAATTATGGCAAAATAAATTTGGAAAGAAAAATTTGCCTAAGGCAATGGCAAGAACTTCTTGAAGTCTGCCTTGCATTTGAAATGGAAGTCTCCAAAGTCTGCCATAAGGAATGGTGAGAATGTCTGGACAAGAGGAAAGTCCTACCTTGGCACTTAGAAAAGAGACAAAGCACATGCAAAGTCCGCCATGGAAAAGTGTTCACCAAGCCCAACTTGTAGAGAGAGAGTATGGCAAACAGTGAGAAGTCCGATTTCGGGAGATAGAGATGAAGAGTTAAAAATGAAATATGCTCGTGCCAAGATTCGAAGCAAAATTCACTTTGATATCAGGAGAGGGAGTGCTAAAAATTTCAGCATGAGGCCAGATTTTAGGAGAGAGAAAATCTGAAATAAATTTGTTTTATTTTACTGCAGGTGGATGATTACACAAGGCGAATCTTCAAAGAGGAAAATGGCAAAGAAAGTGTAAAGTCCGACTTGAAGGGAGATGAAAGAAAACTTGGGGAGTCCACCCTTGCACATCGCAAGACCAACGGGAAGTCCGCTAAGAATTTGGCATCATGAAGACAACGGCAGGCACATCGTCAAGTACATCCAACTTACGCAGGCCAAATTCAAAATTGAAGACAAATCCACCGGCGAAGCTTATTTGGGCACAAAAATGGCCAAAATCTTGAAGGTGTTACAAAATGAAATTGAATAGCCAAAATTTGGCTAAGTGTGGGAAATACTTCACAGAGAAAGTTCCAATTTCCTCCATTGTGGCGAAGGCACAGGGGAGTTCCTCTCCAAATTCAAGGCACTTGAAGAAATTCCAAAGCAATCCGGAAAGAAAGACTTAATAACTTCAAGTCTAAACAGGTGCTCCAAGGCGAGGTGAGAAGAAGAAGCCAAAGTCATCCAAGATCAAAGCACAAAGGATAAAGTCATCAGCAAGGAAAATATTCTAAGGAACAAGACCAAAGTGATCAAGGAAGACATCCAGCACGTTGAGGTGGCGCCTCATCATCTTCCAACCAATCAAATCAGTCCAAATCAACATGCAACATTTTATTTGTTGGTTCATATTTAGTAAAAAGGACAAGTGTCCTCGAATGTAATTTTCTCATTGGTCGAGGGGTAGCAAACCCTAATTAGGGTTTTATTTGTAATCTTGGCCATTGAATTGTAATTGGGGAGCCTATCAATTGAGCTCACCCCCTCATTTGTAAAGCATGGGAGCATGTTGTAAAACATGTTGAGATAAGCAACTGTTGTAAGATTGCTAAAGTAATAAGTAATGCATGCATTGTTTTGATGGTGATTACTTCTCTTATTTTGGAGTTGGCATGGTTCTTATCCCTCATCATAGTTTAGATTTCATTTTACGTACGTTAGATGAATGCAAGATTTGATAAGTATCGATTTATGGTGAAACTTTTGCTCATACTTTCTTTGAATGGATGATTTTCATTCAATGCGTAAAGTTAGCCTGAGCTTATTTTGTGGATGCTTAACTTCCGTTTGGATAATTATTGTTCGATTTGATGGTAGTTATTCATGACGTGAAAATCATAAGCACATTCCCTTGAAGATTGCACCCCCTTTGTGTAGTTGTCGTTGAGCGTGGTGAAGCGAAGCATGGTTATTGGTTCCACCAAGTCAATACCGTCTCTTGAATTCTTAGGAGTAGATTAGAACTTTTGAACCCTTATCTCCTTTTTTAGTTTGTTTGATTCATGACCCAAACAATAGAGCTTCATTGTCTAGACCTTCATTGTGAATTGAACAAGCCTAGCATAAGTCCCCTTGTCATAACCAGCAAATCACATCAAACCATAGAGCTTATCCACACCTAACTGAAACATTGGAATTACCGTATGATCTTTCTTGCAATCTTAGCATACGAGGTAGTTTTTCAAGAGGGGATAAAGCGTCTTTGACACTTTATTCTAGAATGTTTGTTGTGTCATAAAACACGCATCAACAAGCAGGAAACTGAGGGATGCCAAAATAAGTTACTCGATATATGACAAGGAGATGGTTGCCATAATGCATGTATTGGCCAAGTTCAGGCCCTACCTTGTGGGGAGGAAGATTCATTGTAAAAACAGACCATAACAATCTCAAGTACTTCCTAAGTTAAAAGGACTTGAATGATAGGCAACAGAAGTGGGTGAGTAGGCTGCAAGCTTATGACTTTGACATTGAGTATGTCAAAGGTAAGAAAAATATTGTCATTGATGCATTGTCCAAGAGACCTTGTGCTCTTTAGTTGAGATATTTGTTGATTGGAGAGAGCTAATTACAACAAAATATGTTAAGAATCCTTGGGCTATAGGTATTCTTGATGGGACCACACAGGATGACAAGTACAAGGTAACTAATGAGTTGATCTGTAATAAGGATATGATTTTCTTAGTACCTAATTCAAGACTCAAAACAAAAATTTTGAGAACATTCCATGATGCACCTATGGCTAGTCACCTAGGGTTTTTCAAAACACATAGGCAGATCCGGGAAAGGTTTACTTGGAAAAGGCTAAAAAATGAGGTCCTTAAGTATATCAGAGAGTGTCTCACATGCAAATAGAACAAACACGAGCATACCTATCCAACTAGGTTGTAGCCCTTGCCCATTCCCAATCAAAAATGGGAATGTATATGGATTTTATCATCGGGTTACCAAAGGTTCAGGGTAGAGATTGTGTTTATGTTGTTTTTGATAGATTGACAAAATTCACTCATTTCTTTGCCATTTCAACAACATATGTAGCAGCACAGGTAGCTGATTTATTTTTGTAATGTCCCCTTCTCAATGTTCACTCCAGGTGGACTTATTAGCCTATTTAGTTCTTGTAGGCTATAGTCGGGTAAAGGGAATTGGTTTATTTAATTATTTAATGTTGTATGGCAGGAAAAAGTACATTTATAAGGTAACGTTAAATAATTAATTAAAAGGTTCTATAAAGTGACTTCGTGGAAATATTTAAAAAGGAAACTTTATAAAGTCACTTTATTTTATTTTATGAGCAAGAAAACTGCAAGTCATATATAAAATGGAAATTGAGCTCATTTGCATTATGGTTGCTTATTTTCTCTAATTGATACTTTGAGGAGCTTTGAGGAGTCCTTGGCTTTGGGGATGGAAACCCTAGGGCAACTAGTTTTGGTGGTGAGATGATTCCACCCTAGCTGGTTTGGTTGGAGGGATCATACAAGTCTTTCATAGTGAGCGATATTGGCAAATATGTGTCTACTACGGAGACAAATTTGTGGGTTCACAATAATAGATTTGCATTTGAAAATGGTGTTACATTCAAATAGGGCGATTGCAAAAGTGAACATAATGTTGGTCGACTAACATTGTTTCATCCATAGTGTTGGCGGATATATCTACCTGCATATCTCAGACTAGGGGTTGGATTTCAGAGAGTTTATTTGTGGCACATATTTCTATCACCTAGTATTCAGTTCTAAGGAAGGCACACCCATATTACGTTGAACCCTGAGCATTTTCTAAGGGTCGTGGAGTCTATGAAGAGGTTTGATTTTTCCTATAGCTCAGACGCCATGATGTGTTGCTATTAATGAAGAGCACAAAGATATACTGAGAGGGGGGGAGGGTGAATCAGTATATCAACAAACTTTTACCTTTTCAACTCTATCAACTTCAAACTCTAACATAAATCAACTATGCAAGAATATCGCAATATGAACAAGTTGACACCAAGATTTTACATGGAAACCCTTACAGGATAAAACCATGGTACAAATAATGTATTTATGAATTATATAAGCTTTACAATGAATGTAGGCACCAACCTACAAGGAGCATCAACCTCTAATTCAGATTTAGTAGGCACCAACCTACAAGGAGCACCAACCCCTACTTGCCAAGCACCAACTTAGCAAAGATTATAATTTGAATGATAATGTTCCACCTTTAATTGTTGCTTCCTCAACAGATGATGGACAAATCTGCTCAAACAATCTTCTTACAAATCTGATGTATATGTTTTGTCTTCAATACTTATTATTATAAACAAAATCTGCTTTTATTCCACTTCAGTCTGCTTTACAAAATCTGCATATATTCTTCACAAGAATCTGCACATATTCTTCACAAAAAAAAAAATCTGCTATAGATATATTCAATTCACTTTTATCCACTTCACAATTCTACTTAAGTATGCTTTATTACAGATCTGCCATAATTCTTCTCATAAATCTGCCTTTTAACTTTTCACACGTGCTGAATGTATGTTTCAGAATAAGTCTGAAATATACTTCATTAAACTCTGCCCTTCATTGTATTTTTGAATATATATCCTTTAATTCTTACTCCGACACTCTCCAATCACAGATGATACATTCTTTTCTTCCAATATCTTGAGTTCATATGATATCACTTTTATTCCACTCACAACAACTACTACAACCAATTGTAACTCAAGAATAAAACATTTATTTCACTCACAATACTCAGCACTTTTCTTCTTCTTCAGATAATATACATTTTACACACTTTCACATACAAATCTATATCTTACTTTTCTTCATACAAATCTGCATAAGATAAGCTTCTTAAAGCTTCATGTATTCCTCCTATGATGAATGATTTCTTCTTTTATTTCACACAATACTCACAGCTACAAAATACAACCTTGATTCTTACTTCATATATGTATATTGAACAAACATAGTGACTTTTGGCTGAAGCAACATGTCATTTTGAATCTGCTCTTTCAAGACAGATTGCGCCCTTTTGTATCTGCCTTTTTGTTTTTAGTAACACATTATAACAAATCGTATTTTATAATCGAATTTCCTTTCACAAATCTGAAGTGTGTCTCTTCACTTCATTGTATTAGACTTAATTATTTTCTTTAGATTCTAAAAACCCGTTCTTCTTTTGTAGATAAACGTCTTTTAGAAAGGAACGCCACTTATGAAGCCACGTCTTTTTGACATATGAAAGGACATCTTTTAATAAATCACCTTTGTTTTAGTTAAATATTTGTCTTGATAAGATCGCACCTCTTCCTCAACCAAGAATAAGACAAAATAGCACATTTTTGATGACTTGTAAATAAGACAAATTTTGTCTTATATAGAGTATTCGCACCACTTTAATTGGAGTCATTAAACTATTAAATAGGACGATTAATATATGATTTCCTTCATTGAATTAATCGCAGTGTTTAATATGTTACTTATTTTTTTGTCTTTTTCTAGTTTGTCTTATATGCCTCTTTTGTCTTATGTGCTGCACTTGGAGATTTAATCGCTGCTTCATATTCTCTTAGAATGATTGCTGTCACTAAAAACTTTATCATTGTCCCTTGAGAAATAAATCTGATTTAGTTTGACTTAATCAAATTTCATGGTTTTTGTTTTGCTTTTTAATATTTCTACACCATGTTTAATTATTAAACCTGTTCTATTACTTTGGAGATTAGACGTATCTTCAATCTGAACATTAATAAATCTGAATTTTCTTAACATTAATAAATCTGAATGTATTCTGAACCAGCAACCTTGAACTTTATGATGAAGCCAATCTGATCTAACTATCGATGATCTGAATGTGTTCAGAACCAGCAACTTTGAACTTTATGGTGATCTGTTTAAGTCTTGCATTCTGAAACCTGTGTGATCTATTTAGGTCTTTACATAATGAAACTTGTGATGCTCTAATCTGATTCATATGTTCCAACAGTGATTTTACCTTGACATCAATGATGACATTTGTCTTCATATTTGACATCAATGACAACATCTCCAACAATTAAACATTGCTGTGAGGGGTTGTTTGGGATTGTTGGGTGCATAGATGATGAGTGGCATGATTTTCTGAAGGTCTTTGTCTGTTATCAACAGTCGCCCTCCATTTGCCTTGGTCGTAGCTTTACCAAAAAGCCGTGGCAGTTCATGAAGTGGTCGGCATAGTATTAAGGTTGCAGCAGGAGCTTTCTAGGAGGTAGCTATGGCTAATGAAATTCTATATTGAGTATTATAAGTGCAAGTAAAGTGTATTGGAAGTGGCGACCTATGCATTCTTCTAGGTCAAAATTAAATAGGAATGTATACTGAATATTTCTATTATTAAATCAGGTTGAAATAAAATGTTGTTGAACTGAAACATTATTGTGAGTGTTATTATGGGCCATTTGGATGTATTGAATGAATACACATAAACCAAAATAGTGCAGTGCATGGAGTTGTATTTTGTTACATTTAATGTATGCCAGTTGCAAACCATATAACATTTGTGATAGCATAGTTCAATCAGCACACTATTTGTTTGACAAAATGTTCACATATGTCAAACAGTAAAAATTGTTTAAAAGTATCATGCAAAAATCAGTGGGGAGTTTACAGTGGTATCAGAGCTAGAATTCTTACCAGCCTATGAATTTTGGATACACAGTTTGGTTTCAAAAATTTCAAGGCAGTATTGGGTTTCTTTCAATTGCATGATCATTTATGAATTTGGAGGATGGGGAATATATAACCTACAAGAGTAGAAGGAAGAGAGCAGCTGATAACCTATTTGATTCAAAATCAAAAGAAGAGGAAAACATGGGTGACAAGCGTGAACTACCAAAGGGCAGCACTATGCAGATATTGAATGACCTTGCAAGGGGTCAACAACAGTTAGTTCAACTCCTTACTCAGTTTATGACAAATCAAAACAATGCTAGTAATAATGGTACATAAGAGACTAATGGTCATAACGGTGATAATGACAACAATGGGAATAATGGTGAAGGGAGCAACACTCACATTCCTGCACAGAGTCACACTAGGGCAGCTAGTAGAGTGACTCATAGACCACTTTTACCTCAATTCTTGGGAGGGCAGCGGGCAAATTAACAGCAAGGACAAGGTGAAGAGTTCACTGATTACTTGAGAGAGTATCAAGCTCTCGGTGATGAGTTTCATGCAGCTATGCCTTTATAGGATTTTTGCACCATTCAAAATAGGAATAGACCAAGAGATCACAATAGAGGCCCTCAGAATCAGATCTCCAACAAAAGGTTGGAAAGTTGTCCATTCCTTCTTTCGGTAGCTCTAACAAATGCACTATTAGAGCTTGGATTCAGAAGTTGGATACATATTTCCAACTCAACCCCATGTTGGAAACATAAGTGATCAAATATGCTACCTTGCATTTCGATGGAGAGGCCCATGAGTGGTGGTACCATGGGCTGGTCACATTGGGGCATGTCAGCATTACTTCATACTTGGACTTCACATAGAAGTCAACTAACAGATTTGACAAAAAATATCCAGAGTTACATTT
Source organism: Sequoia sempervirens (assembly GCA_007258455.2). Taxonomy (NCBI): domain Eukaryota; kingdom Viridiplantae; phylum Streptophyta; class Pinopsida; order Cupressales; family Cupressaceae; genus Sequoia; species Sequoia sempervirens. Next base: position 6,585,777 of record VDFB02000011.1, read on the forward strand.
CAGGGAGTTGACACAGCTTAAGCAGGTTGGGACAGTGGATGGCTACATTTCAGAGTTTCAAAGGCTCTCGATCATGTTGAAGGATGTGTCAGAGCATAGGTTTGATCATTCTTTTTATTGAGGGATTAACCGAGCCATTGCGTGGTTCGATTAAGGCCTTCAAACCAAAGTCATTATAGGATGCTATCATTAGGGCACATGACATGGAGAACTCTATCCCAAAGAGTAAATTCCCATCAAAGCCTTTCATTCCTCAGAAAAACAAAGACAAGAAACCCTTCCAGAAGGAGTGGGCCCAAGAAAGACAAGTTGGATGTGAGGCTCGAAGAGAGTTGAGGAGGAAGAAGCTTTGTTTCAGTTGTAAGGAGCCATGGGAGCCTAGACATAGATGCATGGGTAAGGGTAAGGTACATTATATTGAGGCACTTTTTGATAGTGATGGTGAAGAGGAAGCAGAACAAATTCAGAGCAGCGAACATAGTAGTTCAGATGATGAGGAGATAAAGAGTGGAGTTATTGCCATTTTATCAGGTACTCCTAGATTTAATTCTTTCAAAGTTAGGGGAGTATTAAAGGGATAGCGAGTCACGGTTCTAATTGATAGTGGGGCAACCCACAATTTCATAGACTCAACATTGGTGACTAAGAGAGGTATTCTTGCAGAGAACTTTGAGGGATTTAATGTGGTGGTACCAATTGGGTTCAGTATGACATGCACACAAAAGGTTTTTGGCAGGAAAACAGTGTTCTTTAACACTAAATTTGAATTTAATATATACAAATAATACTGAAGTATAATATAATAAATATTTTTAAAATAATAAATAATGTGAACTTTTGGGCCAACCATTTGGGGCAGTTGGTATATTTAATATTATCAATTGTTTTGGGCACATGTTTGGCAAACCTGCTGGAGATGAAAACCTCTGGGGATTCACTTCAAGGTGGGACGACACTCTCACCTTGCAGCTGTGTGTTTTTTCTCTAATATTCAACCAATCAGTTCCCTAATTACATGCTCATGCGATTTCAAGTTTGGGCGACATAACATTGGATAGCAGCATAGAAGAGGGGGAGAATGATTGGTGGCAGAGCCTCTGGCTCACGCCACCCCGAAGGTCATCAACGCTTCATCACAATAGCTACTAAGGAGGCGACTAGGAATCCAAGGGAGACATTGTTGGTAAGACGCCAATTTAATTGTTACAATGCCTCAATCTCGAGTTTGAGTTCACGAACCACATCAATGATTTCAACACTAGTAGCGAGCAAGACTTCAAGGAATCCACGCGAGAGATTGGAAGGAAGGGCGCCACTGTAAGGGCACCATCAATTAGCCCATCGCTCATATCGAACCAATCTGTGTGACCCATCCCTCAATTTCGGATCACCCGCAATTTGCATTTGGATCACAATTATTTGCACTAGTCCCTACATTCGCTATTATCGCCAAGTTGTTATCTCCATACCGAGCAAGTTTGCAAATTGTTATAACTATTAAAGGATTGGAATTGTTTCAGATTTGCTAAACTGATTGTATTCGTGAGTCATCTCCCTGTTGTGAATGGTTATAACGGTCGCACCATTCTAGGTGAACTCTACTACTTAATCACTATGATTCTTAGATATATATGTTCAGAAGTGCTACTCCATTTGATGTTATCAATCCCTGTTGTTGTAAATCGAATATGTGACTGGCATTTGTTTTCAGATTTGACTGTGTGTTTCCTATATCAGCGTTTGTGGTTGTTGTGTGAGATTAGTGTTTGGCATCTTTCAATGGTATCAGAGCTTGACATCCTGCCAGCCTGTGTACCCTTTCATGAGCAACAGGAATCTGAGGTATCATCTTAGGGAAAAGAACAAGGCTACCATGGGTGACAAGGAAGACGAAGGTCAACAGTTTGTCAAGGAATCCAAAGAATTCCAAACTAACATGAGGGAAACTATGGTAGAAATGGTCCAACTATTGAGTTGATTAAACCAGCAATTGAGTGCTGGTAGGACTATGCCAAATGGAGTTGAGGGAAGCAGCTCAGGTGTGGTGAAACTTGCAGCCTCTACAAAAAAATTCAGAGCCAAACTCCTGGAAAAAGGAGCAGAAAACGAAACAGAAGCGCCACCTGATCAAGAAGATGAAATTGCCAGACTTCATAACAAATATCATGCTTTGAGTGTGCCATACGCAAAGATTTAACTTCCAAAGAGTTTCATGACATGCAGACAACGAGTCGGCATAGGAGACGGTATGAAGATAGGAAAGATATCCAACATCATTTGGGAAAGATCACCATTCCAGTTTTTGATGGATCAGGGAGCTCTTCAGCAAGGGCTTGGTTGCAGAAATCGGATATATATTTCTCTATGAATCCAATGTATGAAGAGGAAGCCATCAAATTTTCCACCTTGCATCTTGAGGGATTGACCCACGAATGGTGGTATCATGGTATGGTAACACAAGGACATGACTCCATCACAACTTTGGAAGATTTCAACTAGAGATTGATAGAGAGATTTGATAGGAAAGATCCAGAGATTCATTTCTGCGAATTGGCACAGCTAAGGCAAGAGAGCAAAGTGGAAAATTATGTTGAGTTTGAGAGACTTCCAGTGATGGTCCCTGATGTAACAAAAAGAAGACTCATAGTCCTCTTTATTGAAGGCCTATCCGAACCACTCAAGGGATCGCTGAGGGAATTTGATCTCACAAAAAGATGCTATTAGGAGAGCCTTGAACTTAGACGCTCAGTGGCCAAGGACAAATCATACACCAAAAAGGAACCTCCTTTTGTTCCCAAGAGGTTTCCTCTAAAGGACATGCCTCCACCTAGGGTAGCACCACCCAAGCCCAACCAATGGGACACATCTAAGAATGAGCTTTGAAGGAGAAAGTTGTGTTTTACATGTAGAGAGCCATGGCAGCCAGGTCACCGTTGTTTGAGGAAGGGCCACATACACTACATTGAGGTGGTTTTAGATGAAGATTTAGAGAATGAGGTAGCTGATCGGGAGATAACTGTGACCGAAGATGAGCACAAAACTCAAGAGAATGGGCATCCAGGAGGCACACTTGCAACACTGTGAAGAGCACCAAGATATCATTTGTTTCAAGTTAGAGGATTTTTGCAAGGGCAGCGAGTGACAGTTTTGATTGACAGTGGAGCTACCCACAATTTTATTGATGCGAGGTTGGTAGCTAAGATGGGATTGAAGCCTGAGATTTTGAAGGGTTTAATGTCACAATGGTTGATGGATACACTCTACCTTGTAATAGGAGGATTCAGTAGTTGGATTTGACTCTTGGCAACCATAAGATAAGGGATCATTTCTATGTGATTGGCATAGGTGACATAGAGGTGGTCCTAGGAGTGAAATGGTTGCATTCACTCGAAGAGTACATGCAGAATTATTAAACTATGGAACTGAAGTTCAAATCTAATGGGAAGGAGATAGTCCTTTGTGGCCTTTCTAATGGAGGTCCAATGGTGGTGTCAGCCAAGCGTATGCAGAGGGCTTTGCATAGAGATCAAGTTGTTTGGGCAGCTGAATGCTTGATTATGGATACAGGGCCTTCCAAGGAAGGGAAATCTTTTCATGTAGACATTCAGCCCGTCCTGGATAATCATAGTAAGGTTTTTGATGATAGTCCTCATGGTTTACCTCCGAAGAGGGGTTTCCAACATGTGATTGAGCTTCAAGAGGGGGCAAAGCCAGTCATCACTACCCCCTACTATCATCCACAGGCATCTAAGTAAGAGATTGAGAAGACAATTAAGAAGCTACTAGACATGGGGCATATACGTCCAAGTTTCGGACCCTTTGCATCATCAATGGTTTTGGTCAAAAAGACAATCAATAACCGCTATCCAATTCCCAAGATCGACGAATTGATAGATGAGCTCCATGGCACAGTATACTTCTCCAAAATTGATCTATGTTCGAGGTATCATCAGATAAGGATGAGAGAGGAAGATGTGCACAAGACGGTTTTCAAGTGCCATTACGAACATTACAAGTTTTTAGCCATGCCTTTCGGATTAACCAATGCCCCTGCCACTTTCCAATCATGAATCAAGTATTCATTGTGCAATTGAGGAAATTCGTGTTGGTTTTCTTTGATGATATCTTGATCTACAGTAAGACATGGGAAAATCATTTGAAGCATATAGATGAGGTACTTGGCATTCTTGAGCAACATTCATTCTACGCCAAAGTATCAAAATGTGTGTTTGCTTTGACTGAAATTTTGTATTTGGGGCATAAGATTAGTGCTCAAGGGGTTAGTGGTAATGAAAAGAAGATCAAGGAAATCTAGGATTGGCCTAGGCCAAGAACTTTGTCACAATTGAGAGGATTTGTGGGCTTAAGTAGCTACTATAGGAGATTTGTGAAAGGGTTTTCACAACTTGCAACTGCATTGACCAATTTGACAAAGAAGGGAGCATTCTCTTGGAGCCCTGCACCACAGCAAGTTTTTGATAAGCTTAAGGAGGTAATGAGTTCATGTCCTGTTTTGGCTATTCCTAATTTCTCACTCCCTTTTGTACTTGAGTGTGATGTTGGAGAGGGTATTGGAGTGGTTTTGATGCAAAATAGACATCCTATAGCATATGATAGTAGGAAGCTCAAAGATTCAAAGAGGGGATTCTCTATTTATGACAAGGAGATGCCAGCTATCATGCATGCACTTGCCAAATTCAGACAATACTTAGTGTGTGGGAAGTTTGTGGTCAAAAAAATTCATAACAGCCTCAAATTCTTCCTCAATCAATGTGACTTGAATAATAGGCAGCAAAAATGGGTAAGCAAACTTCAAGCCTATGGTTTTGATATTGAGAATGTGAAGGGAAAAAACAATGTGGTGGCTGATGCACTTCTAGGAAGCTCATTTCGCTCTATTTCTGATATATCTGTTGATTGGAAGGTTGCCATAATAGCTGAATATGCCAAAGATTCCTTTGCTACTGACACTTTAGATGGGAAGTTGCATGATGATAGATACAAGGTGGTTGAAGACCTTATCCTTTACAAAGATTGTGTGTATCTTATACCAAAATCTAAGGTGAAGGAGAGGACTATGAGAGCTTGTCATGACACACCTCTTGCTGGTCATCCGGATTTCTACAAGACATACAAGCAAGTAAGCAAGCTGCCATAGAAAGGACTAAAGCACGATGTTGCAAAGATGTTAGAGTACGAAAATAACAAAACAAAACAAAGCATCGTATTTCTAGCTGGCTTGTTGCAGCCCTTACCCATCCCAAAACAAAAATGGGAAAGCACCTCCATGGATTTCATTACTGGGCTACCTAAGGTTCAAGGTAAAGACTGTATTTATGTGGTGTAATGTAATGTCCCCTTTTCCTAGGTCAATATCTTTTGCACTGGTTAGTCTAGCATCGGGTCTCCTTAGGCTAACATGGTGTGTAGGGGACCCCTTTGAGAGTAATTTGAGGCTCTTCAACAGGCCTTGTAATGTTCATTTCAATACTCTTCAACTCAGTGTCCCAGTTTATTTGTGGTGTGCCTTCCAAAGGCCATTCAAGACGCTTTTACCCACACTTACTATTTTTAGTAAGTCACTTGGTCATATTGCTTATACTTACTATTTATAGTAAGTCATATCTAGATCAGCTGTCATCACGCCTATATTTGGAAAATGTGAATGGATCACTTCCACGAGTTGGTGTTGGTATTATTCGGGGAGTTAATGGTTAATTATATTATTAAAGTTAATTTAACTTTAATAATATCATTTATTAATGATAACTTTATATTATGATGTTATAAGGAGTTAAGGGGTGATATTTGGCATTTAATAAACTATTATATTTTAATATTACTTTATGAAATATCATTTTAAAAAGCTAATGTATTAAATGTATTAAATGCCAACAAAAACAAATATCAAAAGCTAGTTGGAATTTGGGAAAGTATAAAAAGCAAAAGTGATTGCTTTTTCATTATTCATTATTATTATTCTTGTTTTGGACAAATTTGGGAGAAGAGCTTCAGCAAGGATTTGCTGGTTGAAAGCCATAGCTTTTTGAGGACGAAAACCCTCAGAGAGAATAGTGTTTGCAAGTGTGGAAGATCACCTA